>PQWD01010600.1:0-56431 GCA_019425675.1 Leucinodes orbonalis
TTTACACATGTGCCCATATTTTATCGTCGTATGCAAGGGATTCGTTTACGAAGCTCAGCTTATGTGGGATTAGACGGTGTTATTAACGACCTATTTGACATGTTCGGCTGACGTATACGGTAGATCATCGTCAGGCGTTATAGTGTGATATTACTTATTTTCGTAAATAGGGTACATTATGATATTACCTGGTTATATGCATTTGCATGTTTATTTTTGTATCGGCAATATGAGTTTTGAACTTTGCGTGTGTAGGACTTTAGTTATTGCACAAAGTCATTTATGTTGGAAATTTGTGTCTTTTTGCTGGTCTGCCACAGTTCGATTTTGTCGTCATTTTTTGTCACGTACGACAAAACTGTCGTACGTGAAAATCTTACTTCCACTGGATACATTTTCGAAGCGATACGACCTGGCGTCCTTATAAAGAGTACGTACTCGTACCTACACTCTTTAAAAGGGCCCGCAACTAACGTGTGCAACAACCATCAGGTGAGACGTATGCTCGTTTGACTCCTGTTCAATAAAAAGACTACGAGTTTTAAATGCAAAAAAGAAATGAGAGACTAATTAAAGGACCAGGGCAATACAAGTTTGTCAATATATTTCGTATTGATATTTTTTATAATCAATAGTTACAAAGGATTTTGATGGATATTTGTGATCACTATTCACTTTTGTTTCACATATCTACTTACTTTACCACATTTTAACTAACCCTTAGTAACAAACTTATTATTAGTCTGCAGGATCGCAGACTTATTCAAAATCAAACTAAATTAAAATTTAAAAATATGAAAATTTCTATAGATATTATTAGAAAAATTGTATTTATTAATTTTGTAAGTCACTTACAAGTATATCCTACACAACTTTTAACTGTCATTTACAATGATATGCCAAAACTTTTACAGCCTTTTACAACTTTTACAACCTTTAAAATTGCGTTTCATGTAGCTCAGGCTGTCTGGACAAATCTTCCAATTAGGATGAAATTTTGTAGGTCGATAGAGCATTTTATGTGACGGACAATCACCCTTATCTCAGAATTTGTGACGCAACAGAACCTTAGATAATCGATCGAGAACGTGTCCAGACAGCTTGAAATCGCGCTTTTCGCCAGTCTCTCAATCTCGTGATCGGAAGTGATTTTGATAACTTTTTGCATATCAACGTGCGTCACATAAATTTGTGACAAGCATGGAGCTTAAAGTATGGTGGTACGTACAGCGTTTGGCAGAAAAATGCAAAAATCTGTGTCCAGCCAGCTTGATTTTACGTATAAAACTTCTGGTTGGCACCTCATGAATCTCAATAACGTGAGCGTTTTCGAATATGGTTTCTTAACTAAGATTTAGTGACGGAATTTGTGACGCTAATAACGTTTGATTCACGGCGTTACATATAATGTTTACGAGAAATCGATCAAAAACTGAATGTGCGGAAACTCCAAATTCAAGCTGGCTGGACACATGTATCTCCGCTACCTGGTGATCTGCGGGCTCCGAAATACGCTCAAATTTTAGTGACGGAGACGAAAATGATAACCTGAATTTGTGACGCAGAAACTTTCAGTAGTTTCAAAGATATTGATCATTTAATTTTCCCCATACAAACATTATAATATTTAAGGAGGTTTCATGTGGACTTTGTATATTATAACAAGGTATTTCTGTGATGTGCGAAAATTTGTCTTATTGATTAAACTACTCTTTTTAGTCCTTAAGTATTGGTATTTTTCATGGTTTGTATGATCGAGGAATCATCCAGACTGGTATCAGTGTATTAAATGTTCGAAGATATTTACAATGATTGTTGTATTAAAATCAAATTCGTTTATATATACTTACATACGAGGTATGGTAGTGTTTTAAACACTTGATAATCCACCTGAACATCAAGTCGGTGAATCTGAATATACGAGTATGTATTACTACAAAATATTTTCGAACTGTAGTGGCCTTGGGTGAATGTTGAATGAAAGAGTTTGTTATGATATTATAAAATGTATTGAAAGTTCCACAAATGTTCTTATGTTAATGTTAAATGTTGGATGAAATGGAATGTTTATGAGTGCTCGCGTTTGTCCCGACGGCGAAATGTACACTAAATTTGTAATAAAAAATTATATTAAAGGATGGCTGTGGCCAGTTACGGCGCGTGCTACGTCACACAACCATTGCAAAAAAATGGTGTTCGTTCGAACATGAACACTTGTTAATAAAGAGAATTTTATTATTATACCAAGCAATCACAATGTCAGTCTTCCTTTTGAGATTTAGTATTTTGTAAATTATTATTTATTGATTTACATGATAAAATACAACGACTGTTTCAGTAGTACCTACGTACTTACCTACGTGAGTAGTTTAAAATACATATTTATAAATAGATTCCTAATAAACTCAACAAACATTATGAAGACATTTTACAATTAAAAAATAAGGAACATTTTTATCGTAATGAAAAATCTACAACGTGTTATTGATTTATAAAAAACCCCTCGGTTGCTGCCTCAAACAATAAACAATGAAACTTTATTAAAAGAAATTTGTTGAAATATTATGTATATATATTTATATATATATATATTGTCATAATCAGCCTAACGGCCCACTCAGAGTACGGCTTAAGGTGCCGTCCGAAATACGGAATCATCTTTCTTTTCGGATAATCAGGTTTAGCCTGCGGTGGTGATATTTCACCGCAGGCTTCAAACCCACGATCTTCGGTCTCGCAGCCGAACGCTTTGTGCCGATTTAGACCACGGAGGCAGATAAAATGGAAGAAACTATGGGAAGAAATGACATCTAATATAAATATATTGCCCAAATTTCTTCCTTCTATGAACTTAATACCCATAACTTTGAAAACAGAAGTTTCAACTACAATAGTATTAAATAAAAATATACCAATATTGATATATTAAATTGCTTTAAATAAAAAGTTACTGGGCATTCATTTTTTACTATTCCATGTTAATATTTACAATAACATAAATAAATATTACCTGTACCTACTTGGAACAAATTTCTAAACGTACTCATGCGCTGCCGGAGACCGACGGGTTCATTAAACAATTTCTAATCGCTAATGTTGGTGTCACATCTGTGCTTACAGTTTGTCCTGCGACAACTGGTCAAATTCCAATGCTCCAAAGTACCTATTCAACCTCTTTTTTTGACAGTCAATTAATAATTTTCATGATGAATTATTCATACATTATAATTATACACTGCAAAAATCCAAACGATATGCAACTATACTATCGGCCAATAGGTCGATTAATAGAATCCTTTATTTTAGTTACATGATGGTCACCTCGCAATATTAATGGCGTTTTGTATAGAAAAAATTAAATGATCAATATCTTTTGAAACTACTGAAAGATTCTGTCACAAATTCAGGTTATCATTTTCGTCTCCGTCACTAAAATTTGAGCGTATTTCGGAGCCGCAGATCACCAGTAGCGGAGATACATGTGTCCAGCCAGCTGAATTTGGAGTTTCCGCACATTCAGTTTTTGATCGATTTCTCGTAAACCATTTATGTAACGCCTGAATCAAACTATTAGCGTCACAAATTCCGTCACTAAATCTTAGTAAAGAACCATATTCGAAAACGCTCCCGTTATTGAGATTCATGAGGTGCCAGCCAGAAGTTTTATACGTAAAATCAAGCTGGCTGGACACAGATTTTTGCATTTTTTTGCCAAACCGCTGTACGTACCACCAAACTTTTAGCTCCATGCTTGTCACAAATTTATGTGACGCACGTTGATATGCAAAAAGTTATTAAAATCACTTCCGTTCACGAGATTGAGAGACTGGCGAAAAGCGCGATTTCAAGCTGTCTGGACACGTTCTCGATCGATTATCTAAGGTTCTGTTGCGTCACAAATTCTGAGATAAGGGTGATTGTCCGTCACATTAAATGCTCTATCGACCTACAAAATTTCATCCTAATTGGAAGATTTGTCCAGACAGCCTGAGCTACATGCATTTTCGACCGGTTTAGATCTGATGTTTACAAGTTTTTTTTCTGTTTTATCCCAAACACGTCACAACCAAAGAAGCTGTGAAGCTCGTTCTGCAAACTTTAAATCCTCCTTGCACATAAAAGTAAATCTTTATTCCTTTTTATAAAATTTGTTGTGTTTCCTTAAACTAAACAAAGAATGTACCTATGTTATTTTTCAGATCAGACCATCAAAACTATTTTCTACAACATTTATTATTTTTAAAGTTGATACAAATGAAACATTCTACCTTTTTATATAGTTATTAATTTCACCTAGCCATTTCAAGAATGGTACTTTTCGTAATGTGACGGCAGCATATTTACATGTGGCAGATGAAGCTAATCATCAAACCCCCTCGAGGCCTGTCAACGGACTAATGAACTCAGCTTGGAACTTGGTAATTGCTCACGTCTTCTTCCAAGATTTATAAAAATAAAAAGATAACTTGGTTATTTCAGTGCTGGCCATATACATTTGCAACACCAAAAGGTCAAAGAAATGCGTTGACGGCCCTTTGAATACCTTCCATATTAAAGACGCCAGGTCTTCTCTGTAGAATACTTTGCATACATTTATTTAATAAAATTAACAATCAGTTTTAGAACTTTATTAGTGTAATTTTCTCTGGATTTGCCATCTTAATTGTTAGTGTGAAGTGTTTGATGACTCACTTGGCGTTATCTTCTTGGGTTAGATCCCCATCTACGTTCATCATTTTTAGACAACCATTTTGGCTCCTTCTGTCCGTTTCTCGCTCTCTTCAACCTATCGCTGTTCATTGCTGGTCATAGGTCTCACCCATTTTGCGCCAGTTATCCCGGTTCTCCGCTTTTTCGCAAGTCGTCGGTCCATCGGGCCGGTGGGCGTCCTGCGCTACGCTTGCCAAGACGCGATCTCCACTCCAGAACTCGTCTGCTCCACCGGCCATTGGTTCTGCGACATACGTGACCAGCCCACTGCCACTTCAACTTCCTGATCCAGCGGGCTTTGTCGGTAACTTTAGTTCTATTACGAATTAAATCATTTCTAATCTCTTCCCTAAGAGAGACCCCGAGCATAGCTCGCTCCATTGCGCGTTGAGTTACTGAACTCGCGAACCAATCCCGCAGTCAGTGTCCATGTCTCAGCTGCATATGTTAAAATGGGTAGAAGAATTTTGTCTCTAAGCATTATGGAATCGTTGTGGTAAATTGCTGAATGCCGCCCAGCCCCACTGAATCCCCTTATTACCCTCCCTTTCAAAGTTATGCCTGACCGTTTATATAGCTACGATCTCCTATACACCCAAGCATATAGATTATGGAAAAACGCGTCGAGGGCTCATAGAGCGCCAGTGACTCATTGGTGTGAACTGTTACCTTCCTATCTGAAGAGTGCAGGTTCAAATCCCGCCACGCACCACGTACCGGAAAATGTAGTAAATATATTTGCGAATTTTCGAAAATTTACGTTAATCCGACGCTCTAACGGTGAACGAAATCATCGTGAGGAAACCTGCGCTGAAATTCAAATGCTGTGCGTGAAGTCGACCAATCCGCACTGAGCCCGTGCGGACGACTAAGGCCTATACACTCTACACGGGTAGGCTCTATAATGAACTGAGATGATCAAGCAAGAACAAAGCCTGACTTAAATGTTTTACATTATACGATTTCTTTTCTGTTAATACTCAAGAAAACTAAATCCAAATAACTTATCCTCATCTTGATGAGAATAACCTGTCTTGATAGGGCTCTTAAGCGGATAAGTAGGTACTTATCTTCGTTGCGAAAATTACATTAGATCCTCTATAATACACTGAATGGCACTGGTGATTGATTTACTATAAAAACATTTTAATAGTTGTTACCTCCGATGTATGCTGCTCTGGATCGGAATGGCTGGTGCCCTTAGGGGAAGGCCTATATTCAGCAGTGGATGAAAATTGGCTGATTGATGTCTGCGATAGTCATTCTTAACGAATATGCTTTTTTATAAGTAGGGACTAATTACAGAGTGCACTAAAGCATCATAGTATAACTGTATAGTATGTCCACCGTTTATGTCATCATGACTCCCAAACAGATTGGATCCCTCCCAAAGAAAAATGTTTTTTTAATTTTGCATTTCAAATTGTGTGAGGGGCCGTATTGACATAAAACCTTCGTGGCAAATTCTCACTCGCAATTTTTCGTCATCTCTTTTTATCAGGTTTCTACCTTAGAATAAATAATCGTTAAAGTATTTGGCATAATTTGGGCAGTACTTACTTTTATTAGTATGTACCTAATCTTTTATTTAGACGACCACATGATGCAATGGTTGAAACGTCAGCTAGTACACTAAGAATGCCGGGATCGATCCCGCGGCAGTACTAACATTTGTATGCATGAACATGGTTGTTTGTATTTGTTACAGGGTTTAAAATATTTAACTTCAGTCGTCTCGGGTGACGGGCGCAGAGCGGTATTTACGGAAAATAATGACTACTTACCTCCTATATATACTTACCTACTATATACTATTTTAGCTATTTTCACAGCGTGATGTCTTATGGTCTACTTTTGTAGGGGTCTGCTGCTAATCTACAAACAATTTTTGTATTGCAGAAAAGATCCATCCGTGCCATATACGGCCTTAAATCACGTGACTCACTAAGGGAATCATTTAGACAAATAATATTCTACCGTCTCAGTACATTCTAGACTGCGTCATCTATGTACACAAAAATTTACATGTATTTTCAAAAAAGTCAGATAATTATAGTTTAAACACTAGGAACAAACACAAACTTGCCGTTCCAAATCTCAGATTGCATAAGGTTGGGAACTCATTTGTGGGATTAAGCATTAAAATATTTAATAAGCTACCACAAAATGTAATTGATTTACCCCTGCATAAGTTTAAGTCTCATGTAAAGTCTATTTTAATAAAAAGCTTACTATAGTATTGAAGATTATATAAATGATAAAACTCATGGTCATGTTGATTTCCACGCCTGCACTACTTTTGTTTTGTTTTTGTTATCATTTAAATTTATATAATACTTAACTGCTTAATAGTCTTTTGTAGATTATTATATTTTTACCAATACATAATATGATAAAAATTGAAAATATAATTTGCTTTATATAATTATTTTGATTACAAATGAATCTGTATTCAACACAATTTTTTTGAAAAGAGTAACTACTGAGTTTCTTGCTGGTTTCTTCTCAGTGGAAAACTATCTCCCGAACCAGTGGTAGCTTCATTTGACATTTAAGTGTTCTATAAGGACCTAAACTGAATAAACACTTTTAATTTTCATTTTCACTATTATTAATTTCCTTCAACAATTCGTCTGTCTATTCAGGTATATCACTTATCGCCTGGCGTGCGAATGACCGTCTCGTTCACTTAGGCCTGTATTCTAGAACGAGACTCAACGTTGATGTTTACTTAAATTGAGTTAAGGGATAGCGCTATGCACGTTAGTGGCATCCCTCTCTAACTCTATGTAAAGATCAATGCTCTCGTTCAAGAATACGGGCTTAAATGTCATAAATAACACAAACACCTGTGCCCGTTTATGGATTCACATTCCTCGCCGTTCTCGTGTAAGTAACACTACTGAATATTACCGCTGACCTACTAAAATGCTGATGGTTGGTTAAGTTATTTAGTAAATTAGGGCAAACCCATAACCTAAGTATCTACAAGAGCAACTTGCCTGTGTTCATGACCTTAGGAGATATGCTAGGCGGGATTGCATTTCCATCATTGAGAAATAGATTCGCTTCCTTGCAGTGACCTCGTAATTTTCGTAACATTGGTACTTAAAATTTAACTTATAATTTCTGATTTCAAAACTTTTTAAGTGCATAATAATAGGGAATACTTACCTAAACCCTCGCTTTTTATGTTGTTCATAAGTTTCGGTATTAGGTTGTGCACGCAAGGTAAGCTTGCATTGGCTTTAATTTTAGGCGTCAAAGTTCCGTATGACAACAATATACAATCGAAACTCTTAACATGTACACGTGTCTCTACGTGGCCGCGTGTGAGAACAAATTTTGATTTTAGTCCTTGTTTTTGTTACGCAGGGGTGGGTGGGTGGCGAATAATATTAGGAAGTGACAATGACAGATTATCAGTCGTAACATATTTTAGTCTGCGTTATTTAACTATATTAGAAATGTTTAAAAATGGATATTATTTTTTAATGGAATTTACTGTTTTGCTGATAGCTTTTAGACAACAATATGCAACGAGACAATGTCCTATTATATCTTCCTCATCCCTCCATTCATGGCAAGCTGGGTTTTCTTCACGTCGGACTTCCTTTGCTAAATATTTACCAAATCATCTATGGCCAGTCAGCATTTGCATTAGTTAATACGACAGCGCCCCAAACTTTCAACTTGCCCGCAATTGAAGGACTGGACAAACTCCTGCGACTTAACGAGTATAATGTCCAGCAGAAGGATCTCCAAGCCTTACGCCCCAATCCTCTCCTTCAAGCTTGCTACTTAACCAAACCATAAATATTTCACAATTCACAAGTTCAAATTATCTGTGAAGATCATCAGTGTGTCGGCGTATTTTAGATATTAATAAAACTAAATTATTAGAGATTCGATAGTGTCACTTTCGTAAATAATTTTCTTTTTCCGCTTCTACATTACACTCGCAGGCTGAACCCTACAAGATTTATCAATGTACTGAGTATTGTTTACATCAAAAAGGTCGGCAGAAATCTCCGCGATGGCATGTTTATCTCTTATGGATATCGCACAAAAACTTTTTGTCATTTTCTTTTTACGACAAATAATGGCTAATTTTCCAAGCGATGTTAACCAGTACAGCATAAATCCTTATCCAATTATATACCTTTGACACATTGTTGATTTATATAGATCTATATGGCCCTTTACATATTACAGATTTAAAAATTGCGGTACGTAGCATTTACAGCAGTACCAGCCGACAGGGAGGCAGAAACGTGCCTATTACGAATGTCAACATTGCACCCGTGCAAAGCAGGAGCAGGTCGCTAGTGTTGTATATTTTACAAAATGTGTAGCGATTGTCTACAAAATCTATTAAAACATTCCATAGATAGCCCGAAACCTTAAGACACTCAAACAGTTAAGAAATGTCAGTGTTATTTTGATATTAATACTACCTATACCTGTACATACTCATATCAATGCAGTAAAGAGGGTTATATAAATATCATAGGTACTCCAATTCGATTTATTTGTATAGTATAAAATAAAGCTTTCAAATATCGCAATCCACTAGACAAACATATCCAGCGCTTTGCACAAGTTTTCTCAGTATTGCGCTTCAACCAGCGACTTCTCGCAAGATAACGGGTAATAAGTGGTGTAAGACATAGAATGTTAATGCTACGCTTCTAAGGAGGCCAAGCAAAACCTTACCTATTCGTAGCATCTGGCTCAATATTCGGTATTTGATATTTAAGCGAATACCGAATATTGCGCGCGGGAAATATGCGATCTGATATGTTACATAGTAGAAGTACAACAAAAATCTTATGACTTTACTAACTTTCAATATACAAATACAAAGATATGGATATAGTTTTTCAGTCTATAGATACCTACGTATCACAAAACACGGTAGAAATATTATGTTGGTGCAAAAGCGGCATAGTTCGAGTCACGTCGTTTCCAAGTGCTTGTTAGCGCAATTAATCCGGGTCGCACCTCGTATGCCAACGCAATGTGGGCACGAATCCTCTAATTACCGACATATGAGGCTGCTACGGCCAATATTGCGGAACAAACGCCTAAAGCAAACATCCTAAAATCTACAGTTCAAATACACACATGAAATGAAATGGACTATTTGGGAAAATCAAAAGAAAGTGTCGAAGTAGGTACAATTATTCATCGATATACATAAACATTAATATTTGCAACAATTATTAAAGCAAATAATTTAATATACTAATAATTATTCGGGTTAATAATTATTAGTCTGGTAAACGAAGCAAAGGAAGAGTTAGAACAGCGAAACATGAATTCTTGCTAATTGAATAGGTACTAACCCCATTTTTATCAATTGGATATACGAAATGAAATAATAATACAATATCATTATTTTTGTATTATTATAGTGTCTGTCTGTCTGTGTATCTGTCTGTCTGTGGCATCATAACTCCCGAACGCATCCAGTGATTTCAATTTATTTTATTTATTTTTGAATCAAAGGTGACTTATGTGCGAGTGTTCTTAGACATGTTTGATGAAAATCGTTGAGCCGTTTAAAAGTTGTGAGGAGTGAAAGTGGAGAGAGTAACCGAATGACTGCAAATATACTTGGACTCAAATGAAATCTAACTTAACCTAATCTACCTATAAAAAGTATGAAATAAAAATTAAATAAAAAATTTAAAGAACCCCCGACACAAGAACTTACTTACTTACTTAACTTAACTGCACGTTGCGATTCCTCGAGTAATTCAGGATATGGGGTATCTAAAACTAGCTCATCACTGCGTGTTTTATCACGCGCCATGCCGACCACGTTAATTGGTACGCGCCCGTACGTGCCTCGCGCAGCGTAAAGGGCTTGGCACCGTCCGTGTTGATTTGTACGCGCCCGCGCACGGATGTTGCGTGCCTTTGAAGTTACCGATTTAACCCATTGATCGCCGGGAATCCAGACACAATAGAAAGTATTTTGTGTCTGGCGCATTAAGGCGTCATTGGCAGTCAAAGGGTTAAACGGATAGCACACGCCGCGCCGCGTTGAGCCTGCGCAGACTGCACGTGGGCGCGGCCTGGCGCGTGTTACCACACACAGTCAGAAGCCAGCCTAACATTCCCTGTTCCCATTCCGTATATTTTCCTATCGCTCTTTTTTTATTAATGGTTAACAATGTACTCGGTGCTCCTTTGGAACCGCGAGTGTGCACGGGTAGCGGTATCGCTTCCCATCAGGTGAACCATCTGCTAGTTGCCTAACCATTAAATGAAAAAAATAAATTAGGCTTTTCAATCAAATATCAAGCACAATCACTATGATACTGAATTTATTAATGTAACGAATTCATATCTCTTGTAAATGAACTATTTAAGTTTCTATGAGAAATACATATCTTTAAACCTATCAAAGTTTCTCTTCATCCTATCGCAGTCCTCTGTAGGACATAGGCCTACATATTCTGTGCCAGATATCCTGGTCCTTTGGGATTACGCTACGCTTGCCACGACGCGGTGTCCGCTTGACAACTCGTCTGCTCAAAAGGTCATCAATTCTGCGACAAATGTGACCAGCCCGATGCCATTTTAACCTGCTGATTTTATAACTTTCATCATTTTGCGTGACTACACGTTGTACACGTACCTACAACTTTTCTGAATAAACTTTCTGATCCTATTTAGTTCAACTAAAGTACGTTGTCAATCTTGTTCGAAAGTTACAAGCCATCAAGCATGACGCTTGATCCTGTTAGGTTAATTAGCCTGTATTCTATTACGCGCGTGTATACATCCTATTGACGTAAAGCACAGCTGATACGACTAAGTGCACATGAAACATCTTTTGTGCCGTTGGGATCCAATCAGCAACCTTAATTAGAAACTCCATAATACACAGTTTAAATAGTGGTGCTGTTTCAACGTCGTAATCTAAATCTATTTTGCGCTTGGAGATTCTAAAGTAAATTGTGAGTAAGGAATAATCTCTCTGTCAAATTGAATAAATGTTGTATTAACAGACGCTTTTAAGGAAGTGGAATCATTTTTCTTTTTTAGGCTTATCTGTTAATGGATCGCCGATTGTTAAAAGTATTTTATTTATGGTGCCAGTAAAAGCTACAAAATAATTTGTATAATTACCGGTCTATTATTACCTGCATTACCGTGTTTCTTTTGAAGTTCAATTATTTCTAATATCAATTCTTGTTTCTTGATATGAAGTCAAAAAGTTATCTGCGGGAATACCTACTATTTTACTCGTTCCTGTTCACCTGTTATTTTCATCCGCCACAACAGCTATAGGAGTGTTTTGAATTTCTGTGTTTCAGGATGAGTGCACAGTACCTGGTAAATTTATTAGGTATAATAGAACTAACATCTGTCTTCTCGGGTAATAGGCGCAGGAACGAATAGTGTTAACGGAAAGCAATGACTGCCTTCTGTTATTAATTTACTTCAACACGTATCTTTCATGGGCAGGCGTATCACTTACGACCAGGTGAGTGATCTAACCGTGCCGTACACTTAATGACATTAAAAAGCCAATAAATATTTAAATCATTTGGTCGAATTTAAAAATATTTTATTTTACAGCAAGTCAAGTTCATCCAACCTCCTATATATACCATAGCCTGTTTTGGCTGCCAAATCATTTATTACCGAACAATGTCGACAAAACTTATTATGACTATAATTCATTATGCATATCAAACTTTGGTTCACAGATGTCAACTAAAAATATGCTATAAAAATATGTAGGTACAATTATAAACATTGATAGTCGCATATTGTTTTCGTATTATTGTTATAATGTACCTATCAGAAACACAGTTCTTGAGTATTCTATTTTATTAAGCTTCATCATCATCAGCTCCTTAAACGTCCTCACCGAGGGGCACGAGCCTACTCGTATAGGGTGATTTGGCCTTAGTCGACGATTAGGTTGGACGACTTAACGCACAACCTTTCGTGCGCAGGTTTCCTTACGATATTTTCCTTCACTATTAATTCCTCATATATTTTTGAAAATTCGATAACACATTATTAGGCTTACCTATGGAAAAAAAATATGTCGTATCTGATTTAATAAATGTTTGCCGTAAAATTCATAGAAAATAATCAATATTAAAAAATGTTATCGGCAGGCGCATGAAGCCGTTTGTTCCTGCTACTAGCTGAGATTGAAGTCTTGGCAACCACTTAAGGCAATGTACGCAATTTACAACATTTTTGCCTACGAATTAAAATTGGCAGAACTTATTGATATTAAAGCGATTTCAGGTTTTGTGTACAGACAAACTAAACAAGTATGTCTGTACAAGTGGTTTTGATTCACATCACATCCCTTGAAACTATAAGATAATTGGTTCCGCGCAATACTTCATTCCATCCTAACAACAAGTAAGATAAAGTATAAAGATAAAATTGTCGGGAGCAATTGGGTAAACAAGGGGTTATCAAAACATGTAATTGCTTCACTCCGCTTACCTATTGGTATGCCATTCGATATCTGCATCTCCACTGGAACGGTATCTAATTTGCAACAATTTGAGTGAGTACCCGTAAAGATGACTGCACTGATCTCATACTTTTCTCATTTCTTTGCTTAATTAAAGTTCCATATAAGATTTTGCATGATGTTTTTTACAATTTCAAATTTTAATGTAAACATATAAATATTTGTAACGGTTTATGTGCACGACCAAAACAAGAATCCATAACTTTAGACTGATCTTCTTGAAAATAAAAGCAGAATTATTTATGGTGGCAGTAAAAGCTACAAAAAATATGTAACTATAGTAAATGCTCGTTTTAAAGCTGTTAAATAACTTATCCCTATATTTTATGTTTAAGAGAACAATTGGTCTTTTCTAAGAATTATGTGTTGAACTTGTTTTTGTACACATGAAACTTGACTGATACGAACTTGAAATAAGCGCTGTTACTTAATTGGTGAATTCTGTTGTTGTTATTGTGGGACTAAATGAATGAAGGATAATTCAATCACATAATTTAACCGTTTTCAATCCCATATGTCAGAGACTTCTAACTCATTAATTCAGGGATCGAGTAGACCCTGAACGATTCTATCAAAAGCGAAAACAGTCGGCCGCTTCTCACGGGCAGAATCCCGAATTTCTCACGCGCTCCGAATCACAATGAAGAACTAACGAAATCCTGTTTGTTATAGTACGTTCTGAAAGATTTTTTATGAAAAAAAAAACTTACTTTATTCAACCATAAGGATTTTCTTAGCAATAATGTGTTGTTTCTTAAGTATTTAGGTGCTTACGGTACAAAGTACGAATTCTTCTAATCAAAACACAATTGTCACACACAACACACTTATTGGACAAGTTGTCAACGTTAAGCAGAGATGGAATTTTAAAATCATTGATTCCCAATAACGATTCTGATTTAGGTTCATCCCATGGATTTCTAACAACAAAAGTAAATATACATTTACGTATAGATATAGTTACTGTGAATGAAGCAATAAAAAGTATTTAAATAACTCTGTTCATTGCGAAATTGGTTTCTCTAAATTTTGGAAGACTGTTGTTGTTTTAATTTTCATTATTCGGCTTATAAAGACATTTACATAATTTACAAATCCTTTTAATTAATAATTACCAGCTAACTGTTGCTCCATTATATTAACATTTTTGGTGTTACGCGAATTCTGAAGTTCGTTTGCTCTACGGAAAAGGTCAATTATAGAATTTAAAGTTTTGATTAAAAGGTGCATTTAATATTAAAGTTTGTTTGTTATTACATGGTTCTTTCAAACGGTAACAACATCTAAGTGAAATTTTAAGTTTTAACGAGTCTCAACATGAACGAAATTTGTATTTCGGCAGATTATAATCTTAAGTCATTGAATTAACCATACTTTCCATAACAATAGGATTTTTGAGGAATAATTCATTTCATTTTAAATATATTTTTTAATTTAGTTTAATATAAATATTTTAATATAACAATATTTTTTATTATAAATATATTAATTATTTTTATTATATTTTTTATAATATGATAAAAATAATAAATATAGTTATATTTATAAATATGTAAACATAAATTAATTCAAATAATAAAAACTAAGAAACCTACAAAACGAAAAAAAAATCAAATCAATATAATAAAAATAATTAATACATTTATAATAAAAAAATATTTTTATATTAAAATATTTATATACAGCGTTAAATAAAAAAAACATATTTAGTTTAATTATTAATTATCCTAAATATTTTCAATTGTACGCGTCAGTTACTGGCAATAAGAATAGTATTTTTTTTATTTAATAGGTGCATTCGATAAACCTAAGGGATAATCTCATGCGGCACACATGGAACAGATCACCTTTTCAATTTGACAACATTGTACCCAACTTTTCAGAATGAAGGCCGTAACAATCCTGTTGATTGTCGCGTGTGTTGTGGCTGCGGCGTACGGTGACCTGGTGTGTGGCAGCAACTACTGCAAGCAGAACCCGTGCCCTGGAGCTGTAGCCAGGAGCAGCTGCAGATCCCCATCTGTGTACCGCGCCAACCATGCCGGCAAATGCGCCTGCTGTCCTGCCTGTGTCACTCTGCTGAGTAAGTTTTTTTTGTTATTTATTATTTTGTAAAATACCATAGAGTTGTTACTACTCTTCATCTGCATCACAATGCAGTGTTGCACAAGTACTCGTATAGCCGGTGTGTGTGGCCGTTTATGGCCTAATGAAGCTAAAAATTGCAGAAATGTAAGTGTCTTTTGAATAGGCTCAATGCTGCTTATCGTCCTATGCAGATTATTTTAGGTATTTTCCTACGTGATAGGAAATGACATGAATAGATCCGTAAAGGAACTAAAGTGATCGACCTTACGGGACGTAATAGCAGTAATCAGTACAAATCGTGCAAAAACTCGATGACCTATGGGGTAAGGTAGTTGAGTCGCGCAAAAGTAAATGCGAAGAAGATGTCACTCTATCTTTTCAGTTGTGGTGCGCAACGTATCGTTGACTAATTATAATTACTATTCTCAGTCATAGGTTTCCTTTTACACTATATCTGCCATGGGCAGCAATAATAGATCCATACATCCATGGTCCAAAATATAATAGTTACCTAAAATTGATATAAAATAAGACGCCCTCGATCTCAACTCAATAAAATGTTAGCAACCTGCACACAATCCAGTCAATCCATGTTATATATATTAAATTATCTGTGCTGTTACCAATTTTCAGTCACAACAACCATTATAAATGTGAGTTTCTTCTCGTTCTAGATGAAGGTGCTGCCTGCAAGACTTACAGCAAGGAACTGGGAGAGACCCCCTCAGCTGTATGCCGTGAGCCACTCTTATGTCTTCGTGGAGTCTGCACCAAGGTCGCAAGAGGATAAATGAATTCACCAGCAAACAAATTTTCCCAATGTAAATAAAAATGTTTGAATACACGTGGTATCATATTATGCCACATTTTATACCTTTTACTACCCAGGTCAAATGCTTGATCCTAGGTATTATTTTCTCTAATAAAACAATTTCAATCAAATGTTCTATGTATCCACGTAGAAATATTACTCGTACATGTACGGTGAACAGACCAAGAGTTACATTACAACCTGCCTACATCTGCGGTAATGAAAATGACATAATCGTCAAAAAAACCTTTAAAAAATAGTAGACCTTTCATCAAAAATAAATCATCGCCTACACTCTATTTGACATTTGAAACAAAATAAAATAGAACAAGGAAACCTCTTGCCGTTCATAAATATATTATCTCTATATGCTCAATAAAAGAAGTGCTTAGGTATTAAATTATACTTTCAAATGCTTATACATATAGGCATTAGATGCTATATTCTGGCAAAACAAATACAAATTAGAAAATATTTAAGATAGCAGCATAAGCAGTGGCCTTATCAAATAAATAACGACATCTTTTACTTGACTTAACAAAGAGAGAGACTTCAAATCGTAATGTAAGGTGAGAGGCTGGTTTTAAGTATCCTTAACTACTGAGTTCACTAAGAAAGAATGTCCTAAATTTTTTATTGAATATTGTTTGTATAACCTGCACATAATATATATATGATCTTTCTCTGTAGATAGATATGATTCTTTATTGCACACCAAAAAAAATACATATTTAACAACAAATGAAGGAAAATAATGCAATTCAGGTGGCCTTATCGCTTGGAGAGATCTCTTCTAGGTATAAAACCTACCTTATCCTCCACGGATTCTTATTTAATCGCATTTTTATTAACAACTAAGCGTACGCTTTATCACAAAAAGATTAAATACTATTAAAAAACATTATACTTTGTTTATATCCCACATCTACATACAAACCATTGTTCTCTGGTACTGATTAAATATATATCGAACGAATTTCTGTTTGAAAAATAATGGGCTCATATGAAAAAGTGAAGTCTCTTAGTATTCGCAATATATCAATAGTAGACGCGTGTGTGTAAAACATATTCATTTTTTTTATTTGCGAAGTACAAGCAAACCAAGCATAACGAGTTGAAACATATTTCTGCTGTTCATAAGTGAGTGGCTTGATAGTATAAAAAGTACAAAATTTGGTTAGGTACTTCAAATGCTCCAAGTCACTGCGAGAAATGTGATTTGACTAATACTTTTGGATATGTTTAAAAAGATATTTCAGAAATCCTTAGATTCCGATTTTGTAACAAGTTTAGTAAATTTGTAACAGTGCATTAGATGCGCTGTGAATTCACGAGATAGTTATCTAATACAGGTCAATGAAGTAAACTGGTTGTAGCTCTTTTTTTGGGATTACGACAACTGAATTAAAGGTGACGGATCACACTATTTAACGTGTGGACTAAAAACGTAATTGTTAAAAGGGTACCCCAGTTTTATTCAACCTATCGCAGTCCACTGCTGGACATAAGTCTCCCCCACTTTGCGCCCGATATCCCGGGTGCTCCCTTATCCTCCTCCAGCCTCCATCACTCGTCAGTTCATCGGGCTGGATGGCGTCCAACACTAGCCAAGACGCGGTCTCTACTCCAGAACTCGTATGCTCTAACGGTCATGCAATTGTTTCTGCAACATACGTGACCAGCCCCCAATTAAGGAAGCTTATATAAAGATAACTTATTGCTGTTTTATTGGCAGTAATAGATTTATAATAATTAAATGTCTTCGTAATTACTCGCTCAAATCATCAATTTAAAAATATATTTAGTACCGCTACTAAAGCAGTCTGTAAGTAAATGTATAAATAATAATTTGAACACTTTTGCTTTGAGTTTTTACTTGAAATTTTCCAAAGGCTATTCGATACGAGTAAGTATCGATACTTTTGAATCGATACCAAGTACGTAGCGATTCTTGACAACCGATACTGTATCGAGTAAAAGTATCGATACGTCAATGGTATCGATTCATTCGCAATCACTCACTCTACAAGTACTCCCTTTAACATTCATTTGCATTTCATTTTCATTTCATTCCCTTATCAGGACAAACGGCTCTCCCAGAACAGCAATATTCGTCCTGACACATTCCATATATATTTTCCAGGGTTTATTTACTTAATATTCATAACTAATCCAGTTACGAGAGGCATCATCCCTTCACAACACGGGCCCCTAACAGGACAAATAGTTTTCTTTTATATTATCTGTCCACTTCACTAACCTTCAAACTTCCTGTGATGTACTCTTCGTATTTTGTTTAAGGACTATTAAGGACTAAGTTTTTTATATAATATTCACATATAAGGTATATAAAAGACCATCGCATTTTATTTGAGAAAGCAAAAGGGATTTGTATTGTAAATCGAATAATGTTGAAATTATGCATCAATAACACCAGTTATTATTTTGATAGATTAGTACATTATGTTACAGACAGAGAGAGTTAAAATACAGTTAGACCGTGAATTTTGCTTTTAATTATTAGTAGGCATTGATTGACTTTAAAACCATTTTGGAGGTTTGCCTCTGAACTTTCCTAAGTACGGTAAAATCCTTGCCAGCAGTAGAATCCCAAATCCTTCGGGATGCCTTGCCTTATATTTATGGTTATTGAAAACACACGTAAACATGGAGTGGAGTAAAAGTAACTTGAACTATGAGCGACAAGTAACCCGAAAAAGGTTAACCATGTTTCTTGTTGCACATGATTTATTACCATAAGTGGCAAGTATATGAAGGTCATGAGAATTTTTCGCCCGCAAAATATTTCATGTGTCAGATACGTGTCTTTACCGGTATATTAAGATATAAGCGGTATTTCATGGTATTATATGAAATAATGTGTCGAATAAGTTTAGGTACTTTTTACCCGCACCTAGTTCCCAAAAATATAAGTTAACGATACAAAAAAAATTAAACAAAATTCTTGTCATAAAAGGTTTTGATAGACCTAAACATATTGGATCTATCTATATGAGAAATTTTGACAAAGCCTCATATTTCCGCAAAAGTTTAAAGTATCGTATTAAAAGAGCATTTATAATTTTATCGCCTCCTTAACAGCGAAATGGAAGTTTTAATTACTCGCTTTACGAGTGTTGAGATCACATACAGTAATTAAAATATATAACAATATTACTCGGCAGTCCCTTTGTACAACGCATAAAATAGTGCATGATTTAAAAAGCCATAAAACGGTACGCGGTGAAACAATAAGGTCTCATAAACCTTTTATTCCTATTGTTTACGAGGCTAAGGTAGGGGTATAACTACTTTTGTGTTATTTTATCAAATCATTAAATGTATATATATATCATATACATATTGCATATATATTAATTAAAAAATCACATTCAGCAATTGTATAATATAGAGTTGTCGAATGTATTTCAATAAAGAACAAGCTAGCCATATTCGGGTCCATATTTATTTTAGTATCTTAAAAAAATGCAGTAAGTTGTATTAGTGGCCAAGAAGTGACTCCGCATCGCACTCGCTGGTACCTCGCTTCACAGGAAAACATTATATGAAACTATGTGATCCGTGTGACACGCTTGCGGGGTCCCAGCGTGCATTATAGAAAAAACAGTGTAAATTAAACTGTATGAGAAAAACCTTAAAGCACCTACATATAAATAGTTGATCAAATATTCTTCAGCGTTGGTACTCAGATTGATGAACAATAACTTATAATATGTATATATTTGATACTGGTGTCAAATATTCTCAGTCACCTCATAGTCTCTGTCGTAGTTTTATGTAATGACCGCCATATTTTCAGCCGGAACCGTCTAACGTTCCTCTGACGCACGACATCATCTTTTTCTTCAGACTATCAAGCAATTGCTTGCTAAATGTCCTAAATAAAATGGGAGAAATCATGTTCAAAGAATCCTGTACTAACACATACACTGACTGCTTTACAAATTAAAATGTCACAGATTGAAGCAATCCAAAAAAAACATTGTTTAGTTAGATCTACTACTACCGGCAATTTACGACCTTTATATCATTTATGCATGATACAATATCATACATAAATGATATAACTTACGCAACTTTTAGTCATCAAAACCCTTTGAGAATCATAATAATAATAGTGTACTAAACACCCCTTAGTATTTGCAGTTACTAGTCAGTCGTGTTTGACGTGCAAGCGAGCTTTAGGGTTGACAAACTAGTAAGGATCTTACTAAACTAGCGCGGTCTAACGCCATGTAGGCCATTCTGGTGCCCCTCCTTGTAGTTTCAAGAACTTTACCTTTTATCTCTTCTATCTAACCTACTCTGTGCCTTTAATATGAGTAAGAATAAGTAAACTTAATTTGCTATAGACCTTACACCTATAGGTGTACGATATATTGAATAACGGCTTATCAACCGAACAGTTCTAAAATGAAAATTAAACTCGGCCTTTAGTTGGTAATATTCATAATGTGTGGATGAAGATTTTTTTGTTCAATTTGTCTTTATTTTTCTCTTAAATTTCGTTTTTTACGTGTTTATGACTTTGTTTTTTTCTCTCATAACTGTATTTATTTGTTTTTGTGGTCAAATAAATGTTTTTTCTTTCTTTCTCAAGATGGCTTATTTCCATACCTTAGGATTAGTAACAATTAACATGAAATGAAGGTTTTCTTTTTTATTGCACATAAAGTAGTATGTCTTTACAAAGACTTAAGGTGCTTTACACAAATGCGATATAAAAATAATTTCATCCAATGTCAAATAATAGAGTTAAAATTTATGAGCTGATAGTATATTTTTCAAAGAAATGACAACACTTTATTAATCATCCATTCCTCTACATCGTAAGAACTAGTATTGAGTTATTTATGAAATATATTACCCATATTAAAAATATTTACCAATGAAGTTTGTGCTCGAAAAGTTTAATACTTAAACCGTTTTGCCGCACCATTTATCGCATACGCCATTCCTTATAACTTGATCTTCCATTTGCACATGTTACGTAACATGTTGTGCTCAAAATGGATTATAACACTCGGAGAGCTGCAATTTGCATCTTCCGATAATTCAGTTTCCAAGTCGGGCGACGGATCATTTGAGGCCGAGTAACCATTTCCATGTTTAAAATTTCAAGATCTGGTTAAATGCATTAATGATTTAGCTATGCATGCATTTGGTTGATAACATAAGTTTTTTTCATAACTAAATCTCTTGGAATTTGATAAACAAAATGTAGGTTGTTTCTCTTAGAAAAATACTATTGGTTATGTATGAAGTCCTAGTACTTCTTAGTTCCAACCATGACCCAAACGAGATGAGTAAAGGAATCATCCTACACAGTTACGAAACACATCGTAGAAAATCACACAACTGTATTTCAGTTAGGTATCATTTACGAGTGGTCACAGTAGCTGGAAGAAACATATTTTTTTTTTAGCAGCTTGGACCGCGGTCCGTGTTAATTGAGATCCGAGTTGACAGAAGCCTCGTTGAATAAAGCTTTGTAGAACAACTAACTGAATACTTTATATAAATTCTTAAAAATGACATTACTTTAAAATTTTTAAAGTAAGCACTACAACTTTTGGTCTATAATTAAGGTTCTTTGGTATAAATATTTTTATCCTAGAAGCTTACAACTCTACAATGAAGATATTATTTGTTATTTACCCATGCCATGATTCCAAATCATTGGAGACAGAAAATCGTTTGCTTACTTTTATTCAAAGCATTTATTTAGACCATTTTCCTGAACATGAGAGTGTCTTTTCTATATCTAAGTATAGTTATACCCATGAACGTTCATCATCAGCTCATTTAACGTCCCACCGAGGGGCACGAGCCTACCCGTATAGGGTGATTAGGCCATAGTCGTCCACGCGGGCCCAGTGCGGATTGGACGACTTCACATACAACCTTTGAATCTCTTCGCAGGCGTGCATGAAGGTTTCCTCACGATGTTTTCCTTCACCGTAAGAGCGTCGGATAACGTACATATATTTTCGAAAATTCGAAAACACATTGGTACATGTCGGGATTTGAACCTCAGCCCTCCCGGTAGGAAGGCGACAGTCCACACCATTGAGCCAGCGACGCTCTTAGCATCTTACCATGAACGTTATCTGTACCTAAAAGGTCATAGGAGAGAGACCAGAGCACGAGCGAATGCCAACAGTAACATGCTCACTTTAACAAAGTGAAACTCCACATTCTTCCTAATTTCATTGCTTATCTTACATTCGGCTACGGTTTCTAACGGTATAAGTGTTATACAAAAAAATCAATAGTGGCTAAGGTTTAAAATTGTGCATAGAAGAAATAAGTGACAGAGGACAGAAAAAAATTACCAGTAGACAATATTGTTTTTATTTTCAAGCTAAAAGTTAGAAAGGCAAACAAACTGTTACTATTGCTAGTCTTACAATATACTATCCTGCTCATAATTTTAATATTTTTGTTATTTTATTGGTAATAAAATATCACATAAATTACTACTCATTTGGAATCATTCATGCATCCACACATTAAAATCGTAATGTTATAAGTTGTTTTTTTTTAACATTGTTAAAACTTTCATAAATATAAATACCTATATGTATAAGTTCAGTGAATAAAAATCATTAAACTTCTAAAAATTTTATTTTTATTACTATATACTCTAGAAATAGCAATATCTTTGGTAAGGAAAAGATATTTACACAGTGAGTTACACAAAAACTTACATTGTCGAGGTATGGTTATACATATGCCTTCGTATTTGGCTAATTACAATCTAGGGTAGATAATTACAATCCCGTTACTAATTTCCTAAATTTTGTGTGTAGGTCTCGGATTTCATAATAGTTGCGGTTATGCAGTAATTTACATAACTATTCATGGCATATGTCTATGCATGGTAAAGCGTTGTCCCGCAAGATCACTAAAGTACGCACACCTCACCCTCGCCGATGTAAATGTCGAAGGTAAAGCCTCTTCACCTTATTAGTATTGTCTCTCAACTACATGCTCCTAACTTCATTACAGCCTCTACATTTTTAATAACCCTAGCCAGATTATCTTGTACGCGATAACCTTTTATTATACCATAAACGGGGGGCTTGAACTGAATAATATAACAGTATTGAACGTATCCTATCAGCTTTACGATATAGAATGATAAACAGACGTAAAAAAACCATAAAGCCTATCGGCAATAGATCTGACACTTTTATGGACGACAGTATACGCTCTATCTCCTAAATAATAATTCTTTGTTTTATTTCGTGATGTGAAATCAAATAAACAAGTCAACGTTCGGTATGGATTTGACAGACATATAGGTATGATTGTTATCAAATATGTACTTTAATCAGTTTTAAAACCGGTTCAATTTTTCTATGTCGTGTATTGCACTAATTTGACTTAATTGATTTACAAACAACACCATTTATTTGTACAGAAAAAGATTAAAGATTAAGTTGCATTATTAAATTTAATTAGATAGAGGTAACATTTATATTTTCGAAAATAAATCAAGGACATCGGTTGGAACATTTCACTTTCTAAAATAATTTATTAATGTCACCACCACAATTATCTTTACCTGAATTTATAGCTTATTCAAACAAATTTTTTAATAACTTGATCCCATTTCAGTGCACTATATCTTATTTTTTATATATTATCAATTACACTAGATAATATTAAAATACTCCAATATAAGTCGTCATGTAACTAATACGTAAAAATATATATTAGTTACACAATTAAAAAAATATTATTCGCAACTGTCTTGAAATCTTGCTATTAAAGCGCATTCAAATCCAGTTAAGCTCAGAACTATGCAAGAGAAGAGCTTCCGTCTGTAAAGCATTTGATATGCAAACAACAGAATTGTACGCTCAACAAAACCGCTATCACCAAAACCGCAATAAAAATTTACTTCCTTTTTTTGCTAAACAAATAGCTCTGCCAAAAATATTTTTTATATTAATAATCTCAATCTTGTGTTCTTGTGCAAAGATACCACTTATCAGTTTGTTAAAGATAATTATATATTTATGGCAGCCCCGCCGAGCTTCAACCAAAATTAAATTAACAATTGTTTATATAATTACAACCAGGAAATGGAAGGAAGTCCTTGTCAAAACAACGGTATCTTAAAATTTTGTAACCATTACGAATGTTAATTGACAAAACCGTACAATTAATTTTGTTTTGATGACCTCTTCAAATGAAAAGATTTTTGTAAACTGCGGTAAATTGAACAAAGCTAACCAAACCGGCATCGATACATACCAACGCATTGTACCCTGAATTATACACGGAACCTAATAAATCGAAATGTCCCTGATTTAAAAAAAGATGGTGATCGGCGGTATCATCATTTGGGATCCCATACTTTTAGTAAACTCAAAAAAAACTCAAAAGTGGCCCGGCACTGGAAAAAAATGGGAATTTAAAGGCGTAGTGGCAAGCCCATTCCGTTGACGATCGTTTAAGCTAAGCTCCTATTGCAATGCTTAATGGCTGACCGAAATTAATTATCTCGAATCAGTCCATGTGCAAGTTTCCTACTATACTATACTATATTAGTATGGTAGACGTTAGAATTCACGAATCCACATTAGGTCTACGTGTAGAGTCTAATTTCTCTACAGTAAGGTTGTGTGGGCATCCATTCACCCTGCATAGGGACTTTATACACGAATTTATATACCTATAATCAAAAAAATGTTTACAATAACCGCTCTACATTTTGTTACCGTGTCTTTTATCTATCAAAACGAGTTTGTTCGAATCAAGAATACAATGAGTAGTTTTGTTATTCATAAGCTCGCCGCCGTAACGCTAACATTGATCGTCAACCTTACGTCTCATTTACGGCACAGGTCGGATAAATATGCCGTCAATATTGTTTTTCACGTCTTCTTAATATAGGGTGCGAGGTGTAGTATTACGTATTACCGATAAGGAAGACGGATATCGACTAAATGTCGATAGACGCCAATATGACGGTGAATTCCACCCCTAATGGAGCTACGTTGTGCATAACACATACCACATAATATGTAGACCTCTACATAAAAGCGCCTAGTATGCATATTAGATTAGAGAAGGATAGGTATATGTATATAAAAGTGATTACGTGCTTTTCACTAGATGAACTAATCCAAATTGCATCCTAGTCTAGTCTATTGAACCAAATCTGTTATTAAAATATACTTTTTCATACCCTTTGAACTCCCTCTGACCGTTATTACTCTGACTCTATTTGTATTTTTTAATTTAAATACGTAAAAACGTAGTTTATGAGTTTGGTAGGTTAATGACAAATAAGAGCTCAATTTTATATTTGTTAGCAATAAGATTGTAAACAAATAAAAACATTATTATTGCGATGTACGATTCAACCAATTCAATTCAATCCAATAATTTATTGCATTTCCATACCGTACGTCCACAGAATGGTTTTTAAAATAACTGTTCCATATAAGACACTTTAATTTGATACCTCAATACTAAAGTATAATTTGTTCTTATCACAATAAAATTCCAATCAAATGTTTTCGGCCCGTAGTACATTTTCCTTTATTGTTAACACGTACAAGGGTTTTCACTCTTTTCCATCACCCCATTTACGGCCGTAATTGAAATGAGTTGCACAAATCTAACAAACACAATTTTCTATTGTGTATTAATCCCAAACAAAAGGGTTAATAAGTAATAGTTAGTGGAAGCCTAGTTCCGCCATAAGTTTGATAGTTTCCATTGTAAGTATGAAAATCATATATTTAAATTTATCATATATTTTATTTTATATATTTTTAGATAATATCTTTATTATACGTAAAACGAAGAACTTAAAGGAGGTAAGTTTAAGTATTCTTCAAAAAGGAGCATGTTGCAAATGTATGTGAGCCCTTTTCCCCCTATAGCACAAAAATAACCTTGTTTATACTAAAGTTTTAAAATACAACATTACTAAGTACTTAATGTTAAAATTAGTTTATTTGAATGTTAAAATTAGTTTATTTGAATATACGAATGCAAATGCACTTTAGTATGAAAGCAGGAAGCTTCGTATGGCAAACAGTTGAATATTCTCTTATCTACCATCGCAAGCCAACTGGATCACAGCTCCTTAGCCTTATCTAAATTGTGCAAATTCTACTACTCCAACAAAATGGTGAAATAAGTTAGTGTGATCAGTCATACATGATCAGTCCACGCCGCACAAATAGGGCTATGCAATACAGGTTTAGAGGGTAAATCATATTTTAGAAGTAAAATATAATGTTTTAAACAGTCCTCTGATTTATGATAAATTTTGAATTGATCTTGCATAGGCTTCTCAGATCAGAAAAGTCCTATGTGAGTGTGACATATTTTACTATAACTCAGTATCATACTCACAACGATTAACTCACTTCAAAATTCAAAGCCTAGAATCTCGTAGAACAACTGCGGATCTTAATTTTTTTACAAGATTGTTAATGGGCAGTTTGATTGCCCTAGCCTTTTATTAATTTTGCAATTCCATACACCTAAAAAATTGCCTCGCCCCGCTAAATATAAATTATTTGTACCAAAAGGTTCAAAGACTAATTTAGGACACTTTTCAGCCATAAATCGTGAGCAAAATTATTATAGCAAATTGTCTAAGAGGGAAATGTGGATATATTTGGTGAATACAGTGCTTTCCTCAGCTCATTTGCATCAAGGTACATTATAGTTTGATTTGTGGTTTTTACCTAAATTATGTTATTTTTCGTCCTATGTATTTGTTGTTTATATTTTATACGCAAGTGTTGTCTGTGAAAGCCGTGGCAGCCTATAATTAAGGCATCACTTAATCATGTATTCATGTTTGTCAAATACTGTAATTGAATTTAGTACGTGTATGTTCTTGTTGGTTGTCCAATAAATAAATAAGAGCATTTTATTGTCCACCTGTAATGCGGCCGCAACTGTTGTCGGTTACTAAGTAACTATAAGTTATTTAGGTGACACGTAAATCTTTCAAGTCACTTAATTCAGTAATTTCTCTGCATTAAGCTTAAGTCAGTAACACACTTATACTGAAATCATAACTTTTGTGGCGGGAAAAATAGATAACATTGGAGGACTAATATTCGGTTTCATCGGGTAGTTCCTATTTTTAACCGACTTCAAAAAAGGAGGTTCTCAGTTTGACCTGTTAGTATTAAATATTAATTATTGGGTGGGTAGGTTTGTATTCTGCGTGACACTTATCGGTGCGGATATTCACTTTTATCGGTTCGGACGGAATCTTAATGTTAGGAGGTACTCGGTTAGTGTCATTATTATGTATGCTCTGTTATGTGCTTGTGAACAATTATTATATAAATACGGAAACAAACAGAAGAACAAACTGTGCGGATAAAATTGAGTCACCTAACTGCGAGTAGTGTTATAAGAAGATATCCAACACGTGTTGGCGAAATGTGTCAGGATCGAAAGTTAAAGAGAACAATTAATAAGTCAATTGCAATAAAATGTTATTAATTTAGGATTCTTTCAAAACATCTTAGCCGCACCCTCGAGTGGTTCGGCTAAGATGGATTCTATGTAACATATGTACGACTTGGTACACCATCGTATATCTGTTTATACTCCCATATCATGTTAAGTATGTGCTCCGATAGGACTGACATGCCTCTCTGAGGCAAAAGTCCTTATAATAAAGAATTAAACCGTGCGGTTGCCCTGTGTCAGAATTGTGCGGGGCGGCCCCCCTCCCGGACTGCAGTGAACAGACGGATAAACTAATAAACACAAGGTACTCCATATTATATAATATATCTGATTTGCTAGGTATCTTGCAATTCTCAGCTCCGCGTAACGCAGACACAACAAGTGACGTAGTTGACCCTATTATTTTTAGAGAGTTCAGGTCAAAGCTATAGTCAAACCGCATGCACCAAGTAGTACTAAGTTTGAATTAGCAAATTGTTTTTTCATTTTAATATCGTTTAAAAGAACTTAATAAACTAATAATCATAGGAGACGACGCATCAGATTTTACTACTATAATCTTTATTTTATTTTACATAGTTCACCAACAAGTGTTACAATAATTCGTAATAATAATTGCATACATATAAAAAAATAAGACCAATTCTACACCTAATTAAAGGTAAACACCTTATACATTATTTTTTTTATATTATTATTAAATATATTAAAATAGATCTGACATAAAAACGTTTTTAAGCATATTTTAATATTAAAGCCTACTACCTATAACCATTTTAAATTATCTATGTATTTTATTTTATTTCACTATCATATTCATTGATTTTTAAATTAGATCGATTGAATACCAGTAATGGGATATTCAACTAGTTTTTAAAGTAACTTTGAACTGCAAACATTGAGTATTGATTAATGTTTGATATCAGCTTTCTAGTTTTCGTTAATTGCAGCTGAACCAGTGATTGTTAAAGATCACGCTTTTGAGATATTATATTAACCTTTGATGCCTTAAGGCGCCAAATCTGCCAATGACGCCTTAAGGCGCCAGATACTATAGATTTTCTATTGTGTCTGAATTCCCGGCGTTCAATAGGTTAACTGCTAGCTCTTAGATTTTGATTTTTTTAACATCTATTATTTGACGTATTGCCTTATGTAAGAAAAATATATTCAAATTCAGCATGCAACAGGCAGCAGCGCTCTTTCATCACATCAAACATTTAAAGGTACCTACTGCTAAGGCCAATGCCAAGCGTGGAGACAATGGCAAAAGCTTTTATCAATGTGGGAAAGGTTTTCACGTTAAGGTAAGGATACGTACTTTGACAGCCTATGACAGCTCAACTGTAGACTGTCAACGTACATACGTAATCATGATTTTAAAAAATCTAGATTGTACTGCTTGTGACACACAGACTTTTTAAAAGCTTTATTAAAGCTTAAGTCGCGTAGCGACTATGTACGCCTATCATTTAAATTACCTATACTATAAACTACATTATTTTACCATCTTCTACGTTCCACTATCCTTAATAGAAGTGTTTATAATTTTATATATAAATCTCTTCGTCTTCGTCCGGATGGTTTGTATTTATTCTATATGTATTTACAAAAAAGGATCTAGCTTTGTTTATCCGTTGTTTAGTTCCCATATTAATTTGTTTATAGTTCAATGAAGCTGTGTAATTGCCTGTGGATACTGCAATTACTGATTGGCACTGTGAAATGTTTTCAAGATTTTTTTTACGAATCCTTTTGTATTTTAAGGTCTGCAATCATTTATTGCAGTATTTGTTTATAAATTCGGTAGAACATTTCATAATTGAGACATTACTACCATACTCTGGTACCTGTGTTCAAAAGTAAACTTTTAAGATTGCAATGATCTACTACATTGAATACATCTTTTACTTATGTGTGAAAATCATAGTTTTAAACATTTAACGCGGACTAGCACTTTAATTACGTTTACAATACGATTAGCCACATTTCAAGTTGTGTCTCAGCAGCGGTGGCATTTTGACAGATTACAGATAGGTAATTACTCAGATCTTCACTGCCTTGAGGGTACAATCTGATTGAGACAGCATTATTGAGGGCGCAGAGAATCGGTTTGTGTATACAATCACAATGATGTTAAAAAAAATCGAAAAAAGTGTTTCGGATGCAGTGACAGCACACATACACATATTTCAAATGAGCGTACATTTACCTAAACAAAAGAGTACAAACTGTACTCTCTTCGGCGGTTTGTTTTGAGGCATGGGTGGCGTATCTACCTTTATATATACAGTATATCATTGTATAAAATTACGTATGTAGTATAAAGTACCTAGTTTCCATTTATTTATTTTGGTACATATTTCAAAGATCAACAATAATGCGGTAAACGGGTAAGTAATAAAAAAATTAGTCTTCCACGCGGGTCAAGTGCGGCCAAAGGCCTATACACCCTTTACGGGTAGGCTCGTGCCTTTCAGTGGGGACGTATATGAGCTGATGATGATGAATAATAATTTAAATGATGTAAGTCTTTTTTATTCGATTTTGCAAAATACTTCAACCTATAGAAATTCAGTGAATTAGGTAAAGGAAATATTTAATGTAGAATGGCCCTTGTCTCGTCTTTTTTCAAAATGGGTACCTAACAAACATCTGAAAACTTGTGACATGTACTCGCAGTAATTTTATATATAGATTATGGTAAATCTTTCGACTAAGTTAAGATTCTTAATGTATAGAAAGATTAGAACATTAGCTTTATCTAGGCAATGAATCTGAATTCGCTGGCTAGACCAATATTAAACAAAACGTTAATCGCTCGCAAGCAGATAGCATTTGTTACTATAGAAGTTAACTACGAAATACATATAGATGATTGCGTAGGTTCACAACAATATCACAATTTGTTTTGTTTGATAACGCGCAGTTCAGTGAAGTGTGAATGTACGTTGTCTCGGTTGTGTACTTTAATTTATTATTTCTGATTATTGATTTGACCAATTATAAGTAAAGTATGCGTGAATATTAAATTTGTTATAGGTTTCATAAATTAAGGTAAGGGTTTTTTTTCATTTTGTTTCATTTATTATATAAATCGATATCGGCTAATTGTTATTTTGTTTTCATCATATTAGTATTAAATTCTTTTGTATATATATCTCGAATCAGTTTCTCAATTATTTTTCCTATATATACATGGCTTTTCTCACAAGTAAACTTATGTCTCAGATTCGAGGCAAAATTGAAGATATAAAAGAGTTGTAACAATGTTTTATATATTTTTTTCTGGTTTTATTTTATTATTATTTTTTATTAATATTTTCCTTTTTATTAATATTTTTATATAATTCTAAACGAAAAATTCCAAAAGGAGTTGTTTTATTTAATGAATGTACCTACTAGACGATATCTCATGTGAAAGGTTACTTGGATAGCAAATTAGATGTGACCATTGTGTTTACCATTTATCGTATTCTAGAATTATCAATAATAACTATGCATTACGACATACTCTCATCTGATCGATCATATTAATTATATCTTTACAAAAACATAAATTAGAATGATATTTTAATTAACGTTTTAAATCCATGACAGATAATTGTTTCAATAAATTTACTTGATAGGTGTTATGTAATCACCTATCTAATTTAGGATCACATACAATATTAAGCTTTTTTATTTTTTAAAGTTTTCTTATATTCTCATACTTGTATAATCATGTGCAAAATCTAAGAGCTTAAACAGCCCTTTTTAAAAACCAAGAATTTATCTGTTGACATGTACTAGACCAGGGTGATTGACCTGCATTCTCTCAACGATAACAGTTGTCAAGGGAGATCTACTCCAGCGGTTGTATATGTGCAATACTAAAAAGCAGTATTCAAGTAAGTAAAGAAAGAAAGAAAAACATTAATTCCTTGACACAAAGGAAGCATTAACCTTGAATCTTACTTACTTGAATACCTTCTACTTAATAGACACTTACTTACTTACTTGCAACATTAAATTAAGTTTACAAAAGTTGAACTTAACTTTTGTTATATTATATTATAAAAGTATTAAAACGTTTGATGAAACAAACATAATGTTATGTTGTCAAGTAATCAGCCACAGAATGCCTCTAAATAATATATCAATTGAAGGTGTAGACCAACGCTAGATTTGACTAATTCACATGGTGACGGCTTCTATAATTTCACGATAACAATAGTATGGACGTTCATAATAGAGCTTCTTACTTTGATTTTCTCGCTAGCGTTACAATAAGGCCTTTTCTATATTAATACACCAAAAATTACCGCGAGACATCGATATATTTTACTATTGCTTTCAGAATGACAATATAACATGGCGGAAGAAAAGAACAACTTACGGAAGCGTGATCAGGCAATACCAACACAAAACGGTGACGTCAGTTATGATGAAGAAAAATCGAAAAATCCAGAATTTATGCATCGAGAGTCCAATCTCACTGTTCTCCTAGAGAATGTACCGCACATCAGGGCCATATACCATATTTTTGTGGCGATCCTCCTTATGCTGCTATTTGACACCATGATATTCGACCTCGTCGACAGAGGAAAGCAAGTAACCTTACCTTATCTTTGGAATTTTATTAAACGTTTAGTGTCGATAATAGTCACAATTTTCTAATCGTAAGTAGGTATTTCTTCTAACTGACTACTGCTGTCGGCCGCAGATGGCCTTCACAGATTTACCTACTATTTTTGACTTCAACATGATATCGGAAGGTAACTAAAGCGCTAAGACACGTGCCGTGTTCAAAATGGACCTAACTGGACCCACGACTACAGCTACAGCTTTACAAGTATTCATTGGATGAAAAAAGACAGAAAATAAGCAGCCAGTCCAGGTGATTGTAGTTGCTATATACAGTACGAATATCACCAAACAAAACATTATTGATTTATGTTCTAACCAGCGTTAGCATGGCAGTGAAATTTATTTTCAACATTTTGAGATATATTATAATTGTGCATACAATTTATTAGACGCAGTGTTTCTTTCCAATAAAATACCACCAGGTAATACTTCCAATAACAGGCAGCTCTACTTAACTCTACTCTAAATTATTGAAAGGAGCTGGTCTTGTACTGAATCGACCGAAAGGGTAATGAAATGTCTAGTGATTTCAATAAACTCGTTCCCAATTCGCGGTCGTGTTTCACAGCGTAACTTAACCCAGACCTAGCAACTGACACGAGTGGGTAGATACCTAATTCGGTAAGTGTTTTCTGTCGCAGGATAAATGTCGGGCTGTCGGTAGTGGCGTACGGGTTTGGTGACGTCATGCGCGGCGCCAAACTTTTACTGTTCGAGTTTTCGGTCGCTGTAGCATTTTGGCCTGCTCTGCAATTGTATGCTGCTGGGGCGAAACTGTTTGGAAAAAGTGCAGGTGATTTTTTGATGTCATTAAGTAAATATGGCAACCAATACGCACACTTGATGGCAAATACGTTTGCCCATACAGATACTGTGTTCAGCAGATATTACACCTTGCGATCTGCAGGCAAGCGATCTTTAGTAATGGTGGGGCCACACTAACGCGTAATGCTATTTATTATATATATTATTTCTTCCATGGCATAGAATATCTATATAAATATACGAACTAAAACTTATAAGATCCCATTATAAAATTAAATTTCTAAATAAATAATAACAAAACTTTTTCTTATCACAGTAAAAACAATTAATTTTGTATGTATACCGATTCGTTACAAATCTTTTCAAGCATTATCCATTTCAGAAATGGAAACTAGCAAACGTTTGCAAAGTTTAAGACAGTTCATCATGAATTTATTACATTCATTGTCATATAAATTATCTGAGCGTCGAAGAAGCGAAACGGCCAACTCAGATTTTCGGAAACTTGCCAAACTTAAGGCAAACACTGAACATGGAAGTGAAATAAAGTTATCCATAGCTACATATGTCGGAACAGCCAAGTGGCATGCCCTTTACTAAAGTGGATCTTTTGTTGCAACTGCCCGCCGCTCTCGACGCCCCTCCAATTAGTCACTTGGATGGTCACGAGCGCTATAGAACTACTAATGCTTGAATAAATTATGCTCTTTCAAGGAAAAACGGCTCATTAACAATTTAAAAAAAATAATTTAATAATTGTGATTTGACTTTAGCAATTCTAAAATTGAAGTTATATATTCATGTTCTAACATTGAGAACTATTTTGGAAAATTGCAGAGTGGTCACCAATGTATCAAGTTTACAAAAAAAGAATCAAATCCGTTAGCAAGATATTTTGAACGAAATAAGCTTTTCGGAAAAATAAGGCCAAAAACGATGACGAAACGATACAATTGGACACACTAAGCACGTGCCCTGGCCCGGTAATAGGACCCTAACCTTAGTGTATCAATAATAGTAGTATATATTATTTAATCTGTGATAATAGTTATATATACTCTAAGACCCTGACGCTGATTTACAGTGAGCCCTTGTGAGTAGGCGCGCGGATAAGATCGCTCCTGTAATTTCATAGAATACGCATACATAAAATATTATATTAATAAAACACAAAAATCTTATACATAAATACTCATACGACGTGTTATGTTTCTATGGTGTATACAATAATATAATGACAGTATGAAACTACCTAAATATCTGAAGAAAATATGCGTGAGATTGGGCCGTCATCATTATCAACATAACGGAAAACTTCAGGACACGGGCCTTCCCGTACAGCGTAACTATAGAATAGAGAAATTGGGTAGGTTACCACCACACAACAAAGACAAAGCTTAGTAAGATGTGGACAGGTCTCTAATTATTTATATGGAAAACTGGCCTTATAAACAATATACACATACACAGTAATTTTCATTACATGCTATTGTACTCTAGATTTGAATAGCAGGAAGTAAGTTTATAAAATATTGGCCGATTGATGCAGCATTCTATTCCTTGAGCCAATCACACTTTCTGCCATACAGTATTCACATGATGAAAGTGGACTAGGTTATAGCGATCCATTAGTTCTGATTGCAGGGATTGGACAAAGGTATTTCTTTGGTAATAGATATACGCAGCAGTGTAAGATATTAATAACTCCAAAAGACTCCAAAAGCTTAAAAATACAAATTTATACATGCAAATTATTTTGAATCAAATAAGATGTTTCATTTTTCGCATCAAATTACAAAGAAATCTAAAAATTACTTAAAGCTAAATAACAAAAATAGGATGCATAAAAATAATTTTGTAATTTACTATAATGATATTTTTCTCAGATTGAGTTATCTGCTACGTCAACACATGCAAATGTCACAAATAAATTTACGCACATATGGTTTGTAGATACCAACTGGACGCGCCTGCCAATTTGCCGCATCGGAGCGTTTTGTTCAGCCAGTGCGCGTATCGCACAATATCCTTCTATTGAGCGTTTAGTTGCCAATCCACGATACGGACAGATCCACTATACGTGTCGGAAAACAATACAATTGACTATTCTGACAGTACCTACGATTTTTATTGTTTACAAAAACGCTAGTAGGTGGCTAAAAAGCTAGTACTGTATTTTGTTTACTTGATCGACCATAATGACAGCTCGTAATCGTAGTTGTACTATTTAAAACACAGAAAACACTTATCAGACGGGGAATATAGATGAGAATGATATAGGTAATGTGTTCTTTATTTTCTTAAAGTCCTTATAGATACGAGTAAAACAGCAAATCCGGCAAACTGGCACGCTTTGGATCCAATCCAATTTTTCTAGAATAATCCCCAAAGCAATTCTTAGAATTATAATTGTGTATAGTATAAACATAATATACATAATTATAAAGGGGAAGGTCTTCGAAGAACTCAAATTTTCTCCAATCAGCAAGTTATAGTGGTAGTGGTCACGTAAATGGTAAACCTAAAGGCCTTTGGAGCAGACTTGTTCTGTAGTGGAGGCTGGATGAGGAAAGCGGAGAAGCAAGAATGAATAATTATAATAAATTAATTATATGACATTTAAGGATTCTTTAAAATGTTGTTTAAACTTTTCCAAGTTTTATGTTTTATACCTATGCGACTTGCACACTAAAAATGCAATATCCAACTTTGAACTTCTAGCTGACACACCAAACAAACAAATGAGTTACAATGTGTATTATTTTCTTACAGTATTGCATCAGCTATGGAAATGGCTCGGTATATTGGGACTGATCAGCCTGCAGATACTACTTATGGCTGTGCCAATATGGGATCTGAGCAGGAAGCATCTCGCCCTCGGATCCTCTGTGACTGTAACGTGTGAAATGGTGAGGTTACATTATATTTTGTTAAAAATTTAAGGTGTTAACAACATTGAATATAAACAAAACTCCGGTCAAACCTTGAAAAAACCATCTACTTATCATCAGCCTATACCGGCCCACTACAGAGCACAGACCTCCCTGTACAGCATAGATTTAGGGCTATAGCTATCCTTAAACAAAATATTAGAAAATAACATTTGTTTCTGAATAAATATTATTGCACTGATAAATCGAATCCTCAATCAATTTTTGCCAATAAATAAAAAAAAACTATATAAAAATACATATATAAAACTAACATTTTAAATTTCTAAATACAAGTGATTTTGACAAATTGAAAGCCAAATACGATAATAATTAAAATTATAGTGAAATAAAAATCGTAATCATTTAATGTCCTTCATCATCATTTTCCCACTGCAGTGCATTCAGGGACTAAGACTTCAACACAGCATAGCCATTGAGAGACAGGGCAGAAACCCACCATGACGGCCCAGTGCGGTTTGGTGAATGATAACGACTACTGTCCTAGGATATCATCCAGGACCTACGTCTTAACGTGTCCTCCAAAGCACGGAATCATCTTTTTTATTGACAATCAGATGATTCAGCCAGCAATGTCCTTATCAAACTGATAAAAATCGACCAAAGTGACGTTTTCCCCACGGGATTAGAACCCATAACTTTTGGGTCACGCAACCGAACGTTGTGCTCGCTAGACCACGGAAGCAGTTATCTAGTTAGTTAGTTATTATTACTTAATATTGTCTACCAAAAATGTAATAGTGGTATAATATAACCAGACTTTCAATTCTCACCTAATGATATTAGACGTGACGAAATTTTCATACATTATCATTTCATAGCATCTATACAACTTTAAAATGATTGGGATACCTAAAAAAGGTTAAATCATAGTTGGTATGTGTAATGTAAAAGAATCTATAAAGTTAAAATGCTAACTCGAATCGGCTAAATCGATTGTGTCATTTGTTTTTGTTTTAAAACCAAGAACCCATTACAACCAATATCGTAATCAAACAATGACGATATTTCAATATAAAATGTTGTTTTAAATTCTATATCAGGGTTATTGATAAAATGTTTGAATAAATGTTACGTATATGTTACAATAAATTCATATTTTATGTAACAAATCCTCGCCTGCCAAGAGATTCTAAGGTTGTGCATAAAGTCGGCCAATCCGCACTGGGCCGCGTGGACGACTAACTCTTTACGGGTAGGCTCGTGCCCCTCAGTGGGGACATATAATGAGCTGATGGTGACAAGGAACCCATTGTCCGTCAAATATGGTATAGATAACAAGGATTTACTCGTAAATAGAATTGAATAACCGTGTCGTCTGTCGAGCCGGACCCAAATCCACTGAATTCGTAATCTCGTGTGACAGTATAAACATTGATTGCATTTTATTTATCAATATGTTCAATTATTACGAAAAAAAATTAAACGCCAATGTTTTATCAAAATCAAAATTAAACCATCTACAAATTAAACTATAGTCATATCATTTAAGAGTAGGCAGCATGCAACATAGACGTCTTACAACCAAAATAATTGCAATAGGTCGCCATCTTTTGCTGTCAGCCGAGATAAAACTCAGGGAATAGATACATTTCTATGCATAGTGATATCATAGTATCAGCACAGACTATGATCTGAAGACTTCACATTTAATGAGTTACGATTAAAAACACTTTCGAGGCATACGTCTAAGAGGTATGCAAACAGGTCACCCCACGAGCCGTATGCAACAGTGTTATATATTTATGAAGGTTACCGTGCCCTGGGTTTTGAAGCGCTTTAAGCTTTTAGTACTCTCGAGGTGAAGCGATGTTTCTGCTTTGTGTTCGGTAGTGATGAGGTGCTTACGAATACATACTTAGAGCGCGAGGGCGCGTGTATTTATAATAAGTTTTGTGCATTTGTCCTCGTAACATAGTTTGTATTTTTAATAGTTGTTATCGAAACCACCTCGCAAAGCATTGATGTAGAGCAAAAAATATTATTTATACAAAAAAAAATCTAATTAGTGTGCATATGTTATTGAAGTAACTGTTTTTTGCTACATGCAAATAAAATAATGGTAAAATGATAAACTTACTAAAATATCAATTTTGAAAATGTTTGTTTATCTGGCGTTTTTATTTCGTTTAATTGTTGGAACTTGCAATGGCTGGACCATTTATGACAAGAGTTTCAATAACAGATGTGATAAAGAATAACTTGTTACTTCCACATGGATAAAGTCGCAGGCATGTATATTTTCATGTCACATGATAGGTTACACAAATATGCAGATGAAAGCCATCTGTGCTCGCCACTTGCCCGGTGAAGCTGTAAAGGCTACCTGGGGCTAACAGCGTCATTCTGGCAAAAAGGAGTATGCAGTTTTTGTTTTTCGTTTTTAAATAAAGTTTAGGTACGTACAGATAAATCTTTCAAGTTATATATTGTACTAGCTTTTGCGTGTGACTTCGTCCGCATGGAATAGTTACTTTGGCCTAACGCTCTCTATAACCCGCTACTTCGTTTATATAGGTGAGTCAAAACTGCGATATCTCATAAGATATTAATTTAAATTGAATGATGTAAAGGGCCACTTGTGATAAATAAAGTATTTATTTGGATAAGGATTGATATCATATTTAAGAAAATATTTTCGCAAAATGATGCATTATTTTAGTAAATTTTTTAGCAAAAAAATGTTATAGTGAGCTAACCTTAAAAGATAGACATATGCTGTCGCGGACTTTTTTGTAGACCTTTAAAAGGGTAACAATACTCTCATACTCATGTATATTTAAAATATTTTTTAAAAGTCATCTTTTCGAAACTTTAACCGTTTACGCAGCGTACGCGGCGGAATCTCCAAGTATGAAAAAAACCCGGATTTGAAACATTCTTCATTGCTTTCCCGCTTCTATTGCTTGTAGCGTGATGATATAGCCTATAGCCTTCCTCGATAAATGAGCTATTTAACACTGAAATAATTTTTAAAATCGGACCAGTAGTTCCTGAGATTAGCGCGTTCAAACAAACAAACTCTTCAGCTTTATAATATTAGTATAGATTTTAACTACAAAACTAAAAAATTCTTGCTACCCAATCATGAATATACTGTTACGAGCTGGGGTTCCGGATAAATTATTGAAAATGAAAATGAAAATGAAAAGTGTTTATTCAGTTTAGGTCCTTAAAGAACACTTATGAATGTCAAATGAAGCTACCACTGGTTCGGGAGGTAGTTTTCCACTGAGAAGAAACCAGCAAGAAACTCAGTAGTTACTCTTTTCAAAAAAATTGTGTTGAATACAGATTCATTTGTAATCAAAATAATTATATAAAGCAAATTATATTTTCAATTTTTATCGTATTATGTATTGGTAAAAATATAATAATCTACAAAAGTACTATTAAGCAGTTAAGTATTATATAAATTTAAATAGATGACAACAAAAAAAAAACAAAAGTAGTGCAGGCGTGGAAATCAACATGTCCATGAGTTTTTATCATTATATAATCTTCAACACTATAGTAAGCTTTTTTTATTAAAATAGACTTTACATGAGACTTAAACTTATGCAGGGGTAAATCAATTACATTTTGTGGTAGCTTATTAAATATTTTAATGCTTAATCCCACAAATGAGTTCCCAACCTTATGCAATCTAAGATTTGGAACGGCAAGTTTGTGTTTGTTCCTAGTGTTCAAACTATGATTATCTGACTTTTTGAAAATACATGTAAATTTTGTGTACATAGATGACGCAGTCTAGAATGTACTGAGACGGTAATGTTAAAATATTTATTTGTTTAAATAATTCCCTTAGTGAGTCACGTGATTTAAGGCCGTATATGGCACGGATGGATCTTTTCTGCAATACAAAAATTGTTTGTAGATCAGCAGCAGACCCCCACAAAAGTAGACCATAAGACATCACGCTGTGAAAATAGCTAAAATACACAAGTCTTGCAGTCTCAATATCAGTGAGACTTCTTATCTTCCTTACAGCATATGCAGCGGAACTAAGCCTTCCTGCCAAAGCCGCAATATGCGGACCCCACTGCAATTTTGCGTCTAATTTTATACCCAGGAAAACGGTTGAATTTATTACTTCCATGGGTCCTTCATCCAAAGTGATGAAAGTATCTACCTGCCTTACATTAGGCATTGTGAACCTAATACATTTGGTTTTCTTAGAGTTAAGAAGTAAATTATTGGTCGTAAACCAATGTAATACCTGAGAAAGTGTAGTATTTACATCGTCAAACACGAAGAATAACACGGTAACACACTTTATTAATTAACCACTATAAATTACACACAACACTAATAACACTTACACTCTCACTAATCAGTCAGTTAACACACGCACTATAATCCGTAATTAACACTGCACACTATAACACAACACTTGATGAGTCCGTATAATGTCCGCATACACACGTTATATCACTCGTTAACTCTTCTCACTCAACGATCCCTTCGATATCGCTTTATCATTCGCTTCTTCGTTGTAGCCGTAGGTACTTCGCTCTTCGTTCGCTCTTGAGTAGAACACAAAACTGCCGGCGCACCCATCGGTCCGCCTTATATACCTGTCCGCCCGCTAAGCTCGAAGTGTCGACGTCATTCTACATAGTTCGCGAAATATCTAGAACATACTAGACTCTTTGCTATTTGACAATTCGCATGTCATACTCTATGGTGGACTGACATCACATATAAGCCGCCATATTTAATGTCATTTTAATTACGTCAATTCGTAACAATACTAAGTGTTAAATTTCTAAGCTTGGAACGCTACTATATTCGATCGAACGCAGCATTTGACGATTACACATAATATGAATTCTCAAGATGACAGGTATTCCTGTAACGGATACCGCAAACCATTTGTAGTTAATTAATAAACGGATCTCGACGGCAGGTGGCGGCTGAGCGCTCCCTGTAGGTTCAGAATAGGCCTTCGTCAACGCCACCCGGCGTTATTTACTAGCCTCACGCCTCGCAGACGAGGGTCCCATCTGATTTATGTACCGTTTCACTTTCGACGATGTTTTGCCTCTCAACATCTGCATTCAAAACATTTTTACTAATTTCCGATTTTGCGCGGGTAAACTAAACACTTTGATACAGTTTTATGTACAGTTAAAGCATTATGTATACCTGCCTAAATATTTTTCATTTGTCTGTGTATTTGATGTTTAAAATGATGTACCCCAGTCCGTTAGGCTTAATAGAAGTTGTTTCTTGATCACTTTCATTTTGAATGTTCAACATTCAAATATCGAAGTTAGACGAGTTCTAATTTTGCAGAATATGAATGTATTTCAAAGTAAATTAATAAATTTATAGAATTTGATAGATAAAAATATCTAATATGTATAAGTATAGTCATAATGTCAAAAGTATAATACGTATCTTGTTTAGTCAATAAATCAAACCAACAAGTTCATAATGACATTTTACAGAGCACAAGCCTTCTCACACAGCATGCATATGGAGAGATTTGGTATCGAGGGCCTGATAAATGAAGATTAGTGCCCTAGTGCTACCCACTAGGGCACTTTTTATTTAAAAATATGCCGTGCCTTTGATATACCTTTAGAATCACATTCCTGTAACGTACGTTTGACATGATTTGTTTATATTGATTAACTTGAGTCATTATTTAATGATGACAACAAAATCGTGAATAATATTAACTGAAATAAGATTGATATCGTCTTCAATGGACAAAAACATATAAAAAATATATATTGAATACCGTGCTTAGTACGCTAGATTGAGACAATTTTAAAAACATTTGTTCCGGATAATATTGTAGGATTATAGTCGCCCATTCCCACCAATCCATACCGAGACGGATTAAGGCCTTATTTATCCTAAAATTTGCACTGTAGGAAGGCCTGTGTTCTATAATCAGACGGTATTGGCTGCTTCAAGAATTGCACATAATCAAATCGATAAGTCTCATTTCAACATTAATAATGTAACTTGTATTAGCTAGTCCGTAATTTAACTTAGACTATAACTAATATAGCCCTATTAAAGCGGTCCAAGCGGTATTTTAGTTTAGCAGTATCCCCAAAGAGCAAAGCTGACCACTTTTAGTTTTACGATTCAACAGTACTTACTCTCTCCAAGGATTTTCCCACAAGTTCATATATTAGCTATTACTCATTTAACCGTAGACTCATTTGACAACCCATTGGGTGCGGTGAGAGTCGCCACACCAAGGGTTCGGTTTGATCCCCGGCAGTACAAACATTTGTGTGCATGAACATGTCTGTTGTAATGGTCTGGTTTTCTATGTATAATATGTATATTTACAAAAAAAAGAGTAATATGTATGTTTATCCGTGTTTAGTACCCATAATACAGGCTTAACGCTTAACTGGCTAGATGGCGCTGTGTGAATGTCAGTGATATTTATTTATTTATAACCTTTATGGTTATTTATACCACAAATCAATTGATGTAAAATGTGGAGACGTCCACAAAAGTTTACACTGTAAAAAAGATCTCATTTAGAGCCTAGCTTCTGAATCAAGCCATGTTCACTGATATGTAGAATTGGTTGAAGGGTCGATAAAGTAAGGCCGTGTGGATTTAGAAGGCAATATGATTTTCGCCTCCAATTAAAATCAGCCTGTATCAAGCTATCCTCTGCGACATTGTGGTTTTTGACTTATTTTGTTTGCTATATTAACATAATTTATTTAATTTTTAAGTAACTTAATCCTACTAATATTATAAATGTGAAAGTATCTCTGTCTGTCTGTCTGTCTGTCTGTCTGTCTGTCTGTCTGTCTGTTTGTTACGCTTTCACGCCTAAACGGCTGAACGGATTTTATTGAAACTTGGTATGTTGATAGTAGGTAGCCCAGAATAGGTTTTAGGCTACTTTTATTCCCGCTTTCACCCCCCACTCCCCTAATATGGGGGTTGGAAGTTTGTATGGAACATCCCGCAATTTTGGTAGTACGACGCTGAAATTTGGTATGCGGACTATATGTCAGAATCGAAAAAATATGGCATATATTTTTTTTCAAAAATCCACCCCCAAACCCTTCAAATAGGGGAGGAAGTGTCATATTCGATTTTTCGCAGTTTTAAGGTAGATTTTATTGAAACTTGGTATGTTGATAGTAGGTAACCTAGAATAGGTTTTAGGCTACTTTTTGTCCCGTTTTCACCCCCCACTCCCCTCAAATGGGGGTTGGAAGTTTGAATGGAACATTCCTTAATTTTAGTAGTACGACGCTGAAATTTGATGTGCGGACTGTTTGTCAGAAACGAAAAAATATGGCATATTTTTTTTTCAAAAATCCACCCCACACCCTTCAAATAGGGGAGGAAGTGTCATATTCGATTTTTCGCAGTTTTAAGGTAGATTTTATTGAAACTTGGTATGTTGATAGAGGTAACCTAGAATAGGTTTTAGGCTACTTTTTGTCCCGTTTTCACCCCCCACTTCCCTCAAATGGGGGTTGGAAGTTTGAATGGAACATTCCGCAATTTTTGTAGTACGACGCTGAAATTTGATGTGCGGACTGTTTGTCAGAAACGAAAAAATATGGCATATTTTTTTTTCAAAATCCACCCCAAACCCTTCAAATAGGGGAGGAAGTATCATATCCGATTTTTGGCAGTTTTAAGGTAGATTTTATTGAAACTTGGTATGTTGATAGAAGGTAACCTAGAAAGGTTTTAGGCTACTTTTTGTCCCGTTTTCACCCCCACTTCCCTCAAATGGGGGTTGGAAATTTGAATGGAACATTCCGCAATTTTTGTAGAACGACGCTGAAATTTGATGTGCGGGCTGTTTGTCAGAAACGAAAAATATGGCATATTTTTTTTTTCAAAAATCCACCCCAAACCCTTCAAATAGGGAATGAAGTATCATATCGATTTTTCGCAGTTTTAAGGTAGATTTTATTGAAACTTGGTATGTTGTTAGTAGGTAACCTAGAATAGGTTTTAGGCTACTTTTTATCCCGTTTTCACCCCCACTCCCTCAAATGGGGGTTGGAAGTTTGAATGGAACATTCCGCAATTTTTGTAGTACGACGCTGAAATTTGGTATGCGGACTAAGTTTTTGCAAACCGGCCCTTAAAGCCTTAAATAAGAAAAAGAAAAAGCAGTGTTGCAGTGTTGAAATTATTTGTTTTCGTTAGCAAGTGGATGGCAACAGAATAATTTTGTCATCCCGAATTTAACGCGGGCGAAGCCGCGGGCAAAAGCTAGTAATATTATAATATGATCCGTGTTTATTGAAAATAAATTTATTATTATTATAAGGGTGACTGGCTTATAAAGAAGGTAAGTCACAAATCTAAAATTCACAATCTCGACACTGTTTTTTTTATGTTATGTACGAGAACTAGTGCAACCTCTTATTATTTTTTGTTAGGATCGTTAAATGAAGTACCGACATAAATTACTCCGGAAATTCGTAATAAAACAGCTTTCGTCACGTTTCTATGCCCTATGCATACGTATTGCAATGTGCATGAGCGGCGGTATCACTTAATTATTATACAAAGCAAATGTCATCCATTGAAAACAGGTCATAGAATTGACGTTATCAACATCTAAATGCGGGATTTTGATCGCTAGCATGAGATATATTGAATTATTGAGGCTACGGCTTAGGTACCAGTTAGAAAACTGATGCCCCGGATCTATGCCTACTTCATATTTTTTGTGGATTTTAGCTTATATCTTAGATGGTATTATAATAAAAAACTACGTTCACCCTCAAAAATTATTACAATTTCTGGTAATGAAGATAGAATAAGCTTGCGAAAAAACAATTTATCAAATGAAGTCCGGTACTAGAAAGAACATAACTGGAATAAAAATGAGAAAATATAATGTCAAACAGAAAATTTCTTTTCACTGGGAATTTATAATGGGATTTTTAATTGGGACTGCGGATAGACAAAGGTTAGGAATTCCACGAGCGAATAATGTGAGCAATGCAAGAATTTAAAATGCAGTTTTAGTGCTCAAAGAACTTTTTCAAATCTAATTTAAAATGAAACCAACGTAAATTTAATTATTTTTAATACCAAAATAAACCGTAACCCCTAGATTTTTACTTTATTTATATTTGTACAATTTTCACTGACATTTTAAGGTTTTTTTAAAACTCTAATGAATTTCATTATTTTATTTGAGAACATCTAATAAATGCACTTACAAATTGGCGAGAGAATATTGTATTAACTGAATCGAAATCAATTAACATAAGGCAATTTCAGGTAGTCCTTCTATTCATTGGGTTTATCACACAATATCCACATCTACACAGATTCATGGTTCCAATGCTCAACTGCTTAGAATATCTACTATTACCACTACAATACTTATATTAGAATATGTTTATCAAATCTACCTTAATAATATCCAATTTTTTTTAATCTCATCAATATAGGTTCTATACCAGTATTAAACAACAATGAACTTCAAACTTGAAAATATAAAATCGATTCTAAATTGAAAATATTTTTATTGTTTTCAACCCAACACAACATTCATAGATTGTCACACAATCATAATACTTCCAATTCATAGCTCATATAAATACCATTTGTGTCATACACCTGTATTCATACAGGCTGAGTCCATTGACTTTGTACCGATCAAGTTCCAAGAGAAGACTTAGGGGTGTTTAAGTGGGCTTAAGGGACTGAGATGGGACTCAGATAATAAATAATATATTTCAATACAAAAGGCCTCTAATCTACAGGACACTTAGTTGCCATAATTTATGTGCTGTCAATATTAATACTGTATAATAAACTGCCTTACCCCAAAATTCGATTTAATACGCACAGAACTAATTCATTCTTTTATTGGAAGAAACTGAAGGTCTGTATTCGACTAATTTACTTGATATTATGACACCATAATTATTGCTACTTACTGTTAACGGTTTAACATAGAAATTGTATAGTTTTATATTGTCTAAGGATGAAAAACAGAACTAAAATGCAATGTTTACTATTGAGACACCATAACGCTTCTATTAGCCGCATTTTAAAATTAGGGAAATAGGGGTTCAGGTTTCCGTAAGATTCATATTTTTAAATAACTTAAAGTTTTTCTTACCGAGTAGTAGTCAAAGTTTTGACTTACATAACCGCTCGTGTTGTCAAAATTTCACAACCGTATTTCGGCCTCTGACGAGTTTTAACAACCGCCATATTCGCAGTCCAGGCTGACGGCTTGAGGTACCCGCCGAAACCCAAAATCGTCTTTTCAGACAATCATCTAATTCGGGCTGTAGTGTCACGAATGTGAAAAGATACTTTTAAACACCCTCAAAACGTGGAATTTCAATGAAACTAAAGCTATTTGTAATTGTAAATTACAGCAAAACATACATGATTAACACTAGCTCTACTTTTTAACAATCATCCACATCCTTAGTAACTAGATAGTATTAAGTTATATTATTGTTTTTAAATTTTAATGTGCACCTACTAATATTCCATACGGTAAATAATGTATAAAAATGTTACGGAAGAGTCCGCTCTCCTAACACAAGTTAACTCTCCTAACTTAAAAGGTGCTCCCGATCACAAACCAGTTTCTGTAAAAACTTTTTACCGATAAAGATTTATTTATTTATTATTTAATTACCATGGAATGATTGGCACTTCCTTCTGAACTTATTAAATTCTGACGACTTTCTACTCACAGGTCAGGAAAAAATAGGGAAGCTGAAAAAATAGGGAAGTTGGGGCATCTTGTAGATAGATAGATAAAATTCTCTATAGCACACAAAAAAGGTACAAATTTAGCAATAAATAAAAGAAAATTATGCAATATAGGAGGGTCGTATCACTTGAATCGAAACAAAATTAGTTTTGTATTATTATAGAACTATTAATTACTTTCGCAGTTCATTTTCGACAAATAGACTTTGGGAATAAAACCCATTCACTGAACGGCTCGAGACAAAGTATTAATTAAGTTTTCAGATTCCTGTCTACGAATAATTTGCTCTCATTTTATTCACGCCTAAATAAAGTTCAAAGTATAACGGAAAAGTTTCTATAAAAGCTTTGTCAAATGAAATCTATTAAAATTTTTTTTGGTTGAGCCTAATTTCACGATTTAACAGTTTATGATCGTGGCGATAAATTCATCATCTCAATTTGTCATTGAGCCCTTTAAAAGAATAGATTTTAATAAAAGCCTATTGTTCACCCTGATTTTAGACGTAAGAGTGTGTCATGAACATTTCTCGTTTGTAATATTACAGACCTTAACTGACAGAATTTTCGACAAAACAAAAATGCCTGATCCCATTCGGAAGATCATCTGCATGGGTCTATAACTATATACTATACTTTTTACATATCCTTAAAAAAAACCCTATTTTAACGGAATAACAGTCATTCGTTTGGTATAACTGTTTTACGAGCTTAAGGATGAAACATATTTATATGACAACTTACAACCGATCGAGGGACGCTAACCTCGGCTTTGGGCGTTGCAGGTGAGTCTAGGTAGCCTAGTATAAGTTTGGGGGAGAAAATTAACCCGGTATGTGCCGGTACCGCAAATAGGGACTGGTCGAAGCTACAGTGAGTAAGTCGCGATGACAGCACCCGCTGGTGGGGGCAGAACTTCGGTTTTGAAGTGTTGCGTGTGTTCTGAGATGCTTTACGCGCTTTGTCTGCCGCGATGGCGACGATGAACGGAATTAAGTTTTTATACTTTAATTCTCATCATTCTTTCTTTAATCTAAAATTTCTTTTAGTTTCGATACGCAATGAAAATCCACGCTGTTGCTGCCACCTGCGGTCCTCGGTGCCACTCCGGGGGACCACTACCATCGCTTATCCATTACGTCTACTTCCTCTTCGCTCCAACCCTCGTCTACAGGGACCAATATCCAAGGTAATATTTTTATAACAAAAAATGACTTGATAGTAACAATGAAATTACTTAGAATCTATGAAAGTCTTTCGTAACATAATTTTCAACAAAAGACGTTCGAATTATTGAACATATTGATAAGATGTCAAAATCCAAATTAGTGAACGCGATAGAATTTGCCTTTATCATCTTGACGTGGACCTCCAATCTTTAATTAACTTTCGTCATAGAGAACAATACAAAGCAAATCTTTATTCAGTCAAAGAGCTGAATAATCTTTCCATATTAATTCATAAAGGCATTAGAAGTCTTACTCAAAATCTTACTTAATCAATTTATTAATTACGTCTTTAAATAAACTGTGTTTTTGTGTGTTGTCTGTGCTCTGCCTTCTTATTAATAAGGTTCAAAGTATCTCATCCCGCATATGTCGCATCTTGTTTATCCTCGATCGGGTTGAAACCATGATTTCGTGTGCAGATAATTTAATGCGCTATCTTGTCCGTTAATATGAAAACAAAAAAATATATAAACACAACAGCGTAGGTGATTACAACAGCACGAGTGATATAGATTGTACAGTAGTAGGCAAAATCATTACTGTGATTTTATAAGCTAGATTTTTACTCTTCCCGCTTGTCAGAAACATAAAAAACCTTTTGTTGAGGATTTTTATCTGCATATATGCCTGCAGGCTAGACCTTACGTAATGATAGGAATCGCTAATACGGGATTGAAGGTCGCCGAAGATTCCGTCGCTTTTCATCAAAATGTATTTATCAAGGGCAGTAGTCTAGTCTTAAAGATAATGGCTAATGTATATTTTTTATTTCTAATAATGGAACACATTGCAACGTGTACGTCGCGTTCCCCAATAGATGCGACAAGTTTGAAGAGAGTCATTTTTTTGTTATGTAACAGCATACCAATACTATACCCCCAGCACTGCAGATGTCTACATGATACCAATTACTATCAGATGGGCTATATAAGCAACAAATACTATGTAAAATTATAGTTTTGGATCATTATTATTTCAATGACATCCTAAAGTCTCACCCGACTTCATGTTGTGGAAAAACATTAGAACGTAACTCCACGATAGTTTTCCATTTTTATAAGTCTATTATCTTCTTATTACATTGAAGTAAAATCGAAACGATAGGAATACGATTTCTCATAAAATAACTTTTCATTACTTTGCTTGAGTCCGACGTTAATAAGAATAAACTGCTCATAAGCATTAATTTAATTTCAGCGTTAGATTAAATTTCTTACTCGTACATACAAAAAATCCTAAGTACCTAATAAACTAAGATACGGCTAAGAGGTCTTAAAGCTACTAGATGGTTGTGGAGTTTTTTCTATTGATCTTGTCTGTTTCCTAAATACTTTACTTCTTCTTCTTCTTCTTCTTGCCCTAAGAAACCGTGAAGGCTTTAAACTGCAAATAATGAGTATTTCCAAATTTCAATAAACTAGATTTTGATTAAAAACTCTCCATCCTGAACTTCCACCTATCCTATTGAACCTATCGCAGTCCACTGCTGGACATAGGTCTCCCCCATTTTGCGCCAGATATCCCGGTACTCCGCTTTCCTCATCCAGCCTCCACCAGCGTCCTTTTTGAACTTCCACATTTCCCTCAAAATCAACATATATTCTAAAGTACCAAAATAATTAAGGTTCTAATTATATCACTCAAAAAAAATCTCTTTAAAAAGTTATAAAAATTCTGACTTGAAAAATTAGTCGTAATTTTGTATACCAAACAATATAGTATAAGTATGTTTGAGCTCATTATGAACTTTACAATACATTTTTGTGTCCCACTAATTACGGTCCACATTAAATAGCGGACTTGAATTTAAAAGACATTCATAATTGTTTTTCTTTCCTTTCATTCAGAACGAAGACAATCAGGTGGGGTAAAGTGGTTTTCCACTTCTTGGAAGTGGCAGCCATTATATTTTACAACAGCTTTTTATGGGAGCGTTTTATTCTGCCGTACTGGTCCGATTATGGCAAACAGACTAAAGTAAGTGCATGTGTATAGAAATATATTTTCTAACAACTACAAATATAAATTTATATTAGGAAAATTCGACAATACGAGTACTAACAGTTGGTATTAATTTTGGGAATATAAGGGCCCTTATATCACAGTATACTAACATACTCGTAGATAAAGTTTATGTTGTTACTAAAATAAAGTTTTGTTACTATCTTTTGGGATCGAAGACAGCATTTTCAATAATGTAACAACTGCTCATGTTGCAGGTCTAATGTTGAAGAAAACCAAAAATATGGGTAGATCTTTTGTACTTCAACCCGAGACGCCTGATATTGTCTCATTTTACCTAGTAATTAGGTACACCTGGTATATTAATAAATAACTTTACCTGCTCGCCTCTCATGATATCAAAAGCGATTAAGGCTTAGGATAAACTAAGGTTTGTGTTCTATAAGCCATCTTAAAGTAAACATACATAAAAATATGTGTCCAAGTAGAAACAGATTTTAGACTAACATCAATAAGAACTATTAACTTCTAGTTTTTACCTTTGTAACACTTTAAACCCGTTGAGGACTTATCTACATGTTACTGTCTGTCACAAATTATTTTATTTAACAAGTTGTTATACTTTATTATCGATAATATCATAATATTCACATTAATCAAATCATTTGTAGCCGCTCACATTATACGTCCCTTATCCAAAGAAAATAATTATTATGTTGGCCCTCATCAGCGAGGCGGGTGACTAATGATTGTTGGGAATGGGTTTTTCTGTGGCAATTAGCGAAATGTTCTTTGGGACCGAACGTATATTCAGGGAAAACTGTCCCAGCAGACTTCTTGCAAACTGTACGAAGTCACCTCGGAAACCACCTATCAGTAGAATTAATGTGTTGTGATAGTTTGTTTTAGGATATAACTCAGGGTATAATAATTTTCTTGAAATGAAAAGTTTTTTATATTTTCGGTATTGATTTTATTTTTCTATAAGAAAAGTCGCCTAAGCTTTTCCTTTTAACATCAGCGACCTGCCAATACAATTCCCGTCAGAATCAGTCGAGCCATTTCATAGATTACCCGGAAGAAACAGACATACAAAGAAAAAATTTTAAAATTGTAGTTTTGTGTATAAACTCCGTATTACATGCATGAAGTAAAAAACGGGTATTTTAATATTACAAACAAACACTTCGAGTTTTTTGAGATTTTTAAATCTTTTTAAGGTGGAAGCTGGCACTGTTGTGCGCGGAATGTTTGCATGTGTGCTGCCTGGAGTGATCTCCTTCCTCTGCGGCTTCTACTGCCTTCTGCATGCCTGGCTCAATGCCTTTGCCGAATTACTGAAATTTGGCGATAGGCTTTTCTATGAAGTAAGTAGTACATCAGTAATATCCATATAACCGAATGTAAGCTCAGTAGCCAAATAATGAAAGGCACTAAGACGACCCAAAAACAAATACTGAACCGGTGATAAGTACTGTGACCAGACGTGCACATAATCATTATAAATATAACTGACATCATTTGAGTAGGTTCTTGTAATTAAGAAAAAGCTATGGAGGTGTATATAAGTTTTAATGAGCGACTTGACTACAGAGCGCGCTATCACTATTCAGAAATCTTCAGACTCCTCCTAGATTCAGTACACACCAAATATCTTTAACTAAGAAAAAGGAAACTTATGCCAAAAAAGCACTTGAACTGACGTCTTACACAATAAAATAATAATAAAACATTTATTTGCATAAAACATGGTCAATAGAATTTTCAGGTTTTATGAACTAATTGGTGAACATGCATGTTTTATCGATCTATCGATGTGCAAATGTTTCGTCATCATGCCATTTATCTGGGGGCACGGCAGTGCCCCCGCCAAGTCGAGCGCGAAGTTTATTTTATTTCTAATTTTGTAAAGATTCATTATAATGAGATGCAGTTCCAAATTTAAAAAGGAATCATTAATAATGTGAGAATGTCATTAAAATACATGTGAGGTCATAATGTCAACTCAGAAAAAAAGCAACATTACCTAATAATGGAGTAAGTCAAACTCAGTAATATAATGCAATATACGATGTAATATTGACAAAAAAATTACAAACCACGAGGATGATTTATTTCAGTAATTTAAATGCTCTTTTGAGAGTTTTAGTGTTAATCTAATACACTCCATTGAACTTTTATAGTAGGATGTTGCAATCAACTAAACTGACATACACGACTACCTCGTCAAAATCGTAAGACAAAAAAGGGGATTATACATTTAAGATGAAAAACGATGGTCTCGTCATTACTAATAAGCTTCAGCCTTTGCACTTTATCACTAGAACATAAAAACTTCTAGTCTGCAATGATTGTTTTCGAGGAACTTCAATAACCTAAATACATTCATTTAGGATCGTTCTCCATTGTATGATAGGTACCAATTGTATCAATTTCTTTTACATACTATCACTCAATAACAAACATTATTAAAAAAGAGAAGATAAAGCCGAATATTTCCATGTTCGTGATTTCCTAAGAGTATTTCTTATGATATTTTCGTGATTTCTGATCTTAGATAAATAATAAATTTCTGATGGATGCCTCTCAGCGCTAACGAGGTTAATGTATATATTCTCAATTCAAATATTCATTACATATTTGCAACATCGATGAAATCGAAACGCCGTTCTAATGATCTTCTATTGCTTCATAATTAGAGCGTACGCACTTACAATTTAGAATACTTTGAACTTCAAAGCGGTTTTATACTATATCTAATTAATAAGAACATCAACTAATTAGAAATCATTAAAAAAAAAATCTATCTTCACTAGTCGATCTTGTTTTAAATTTTTAAATAAATACCTAATTTCATTATCACACATATATAGACTGATGTACATACATATATGTAAGTACCCATAGATGATAATATTTATTTTTTACAATCGTTTTTTTTTCTATTCTATGTACCAACTAAGTTATATGTCTACCCTAATAACATATATATATGTTGCTAGCCTCAAAATAATATGCTTAGTTCATGGTAACGTTCTTGTCTGCTGAGCTGAATACTAGGTATTTAAGATTTTTTTGTGTCAGTGATAGAGAAACAATAAATCTAGTATTATGACATTGTATTCACGAGTACAGTTAACATACAATTACTATATTCATAGTGGTATGTAAATAAAAAATATATATTACGCCTGTTTTCTACTAAAAGTACGAAATTGATTACAAAATTAATTAAAGTACATTTTATCACTATTTCCTGTTTACGCTGCACGTGCTCAGATAAATGATTCGCGATCAATTATCAATGTTTTAAACAATTCAACTTATTATTGTATTAATTATATTCTCGAAGAGAAAGAACACTTTGTTTTAATACTAATGCGGTGTACTTCGCCAAGAATTGCGTAATATATTCTATTGTCGAGTCTTTGTAAACATGACCTCTATAAGTAAATAAAATCTGGCACGTGTCCCTTGATAAACTGTCGAACAAACAAAGCTTTCGTAAGATGAATTGCCTAATGTTCAAGGTACATAGATCTATTTGCCCCACGAGTAACCGTATATAAATAATTTTAAATTAAATACCCGTGGCGTGTATGTTTACTGGATGGATAGTGAATTGGATCAATAGGAAACAATATAAAGTCTTCTGATATAAGCTGAAAATGAAAATTGTTGGTTCCATAGATCAATTAGTAACTGAAACGTCTATAGCTTAGTTTGCCGTGCATTTTTTGTTTTAAATTGAGTAACTTATTTTATTTTAGTCCATCACAATATTTGCTTTTTAGTCTCAGATTCAATTTAGCATAAAAGATCATTATTTTCGGTACAATACATTTCCAAAATTCAAAATATTTATATACATTACTATCAAATCACGCCATTAATAACTTGTTCTAGGACTGGTGGACTATGTCGCAGTTTTCTCGGTATTACCGAGCCTGGAACCGCGTCGTGCACTCATGGCTGCGCGACTACATCTACCGGCCGCTAGCTCCTCGATCTGGACGCATGATCTCCACACTCGTCGTGTTCATTGTGAGTACACCCGTAAAAGAAACACACTGGTCTGTGCTTCTTCGATAAAATTTTAAACACCTGCACCTATTTAATATCCGCTATGAAATAGCGTATTTAAATCCGTATTTTTCAATGTTTGTAATCGAGAGAACCTGAAAAGAGAATAGTACTTCGGCTTGTTATTTTTTGTTATCATGAGTCAGTTCGCTCCCATGATGGTACCTAAGTGATACGCTAGATCATGACAGAAGTATAGGATTGAATGAGACGATTATCTTAGCCTTTAGCCTTCCTAGATAAAAGAACTATCTAACACTGAAATTACTTTTCAAATCAATTTTTTAACCAGTAGTTCCTGAGATTAACGCGTTCAAACAAACGAACTCTTCAGCTTTTAATATTAGTATAGTTTATAATATTAGTATAGATGAGAAGAAACTACTTACTCATAGTAGATACCTAACTTATTTCACAGCACACCAGCAAATAATAATAAAAAAACAAAGCAAAAAGCAGTCAATAAAATTACAGAAGTGCAAACTATTCACGATTTAAAATTGAAGCGGTGCTTCGTTGAATCCGAACCTGATTGCCGAGTTCCAGCTTTAACAAAAATGTGAAAACTCCTCAATCAAAGCATAGAATAATTACATTGTAGGTATAATCATTTTGTTATAGGACTTTTGTAAAAACTGAAGCGCGGCTTAAAATTTTTTGGCTCTCAGCCTTAAAAATATGCTTCTAGTTTCAGAATCTGGGGTGATTGGTTCGAATTGATTGCAAGGCAATTGTTCATATCTTGACTACCTCTCATCATCATCAGCTCATTAAACGTCCCCACCGAGGGGCACGAGCCTACCCATATAAGGTGGTTAGGCCTTAGTCGTCCACGCGGGCCCAGTGCGTATTGGACGACTTCACACATAACCTTCGAATCTCTTCGCAGGCTTGCATGAAGGTATCCTCACGATGTTTTCCTTCACCGTAAGAGCGTCGGATAATGTACATTATATTTTCGAAAATTCGAAAGTACATTGGTACGTGTCGGGATTTGAACCTCAGCCCTCCCGGTAGGAAGGCGACAGTCCACACCATTGAGCCACCGACGCTCTACCGACTACCTCTTGCAATGTTACATTATATTTTTTGTATAGTCTATTATCGCCTTATGGTCTGGACGCATTTGAATGCCAAGTAAGGAATAATAGATTACATTTGGCCTCCGATATCACATTTAAGATACTATCTTCTTATTTTTTTCTTGTTTTTCGGACGATTTTCCATATGCTAAATAGATATGACATGGTCAACAAAATAGGATTATTGAAAATAAGTGTAAAATCTAAGGCTTAGCTACCATTCATCCATATAATATGGTAAATTCAGGATTCTCCGTTATATTACTCATTTGGAGGCGCGCAGACAACCCATAACACGAAACCGAGCGTAGGAACATGCAAATTGAAAGGTAATTTCATCTGCAACATTATAAATTCTTAACATTTCGAGTTAATAATAATAAATAATGTGTGCTATACGTTGCGAATAAAATGAATGATGACATACTATTAATCTCACCCTTTGTTATATATAGTATACTAAGGCTTAATTGGATTCAAAGTCTGGTTTGGGAGTAATTAAGGAAACAGCGTTATGCTGTCAAGACTAACTATGTTGGAAACTTTTAATAACAATAAATAATTGTATTGGAATGCAAATAAAGTTTTTGGAGCGATAAAAATGCATTGGGGGCTTTTCAAATGACTTGCTTTGAATATGAATATGGGGTTCCGTGCCGTAACCACTGAACCATTTGCGGACCATGGTCCATTCACAAGTTCAATAGCGATCCTCATATCCATATCCTCTCACAAATATAAATATCATAAAATGTAATCTCAAATGGTCACATTCATGACAATATCATAATCATTATAGCCATACCCGTACATACTCGTAATGCCTGATGCAAAGTTTGAAAAAAAACACTAGGTGCTCAACTCTACCAAAAGGACTTTGAGTTGAGATAAGTTAAATAAAATATTAGTGGAATAATTTTAAAAAGTACATCGTACGGCCGAACCGATAGCAGTGCGCTAACACTACACAAAGAGGCGCATATTTTATGAAAGTTTAGGAATTCAAGGCCTTATTCGTATAGCTAAAGGTAGATGGGTGCTTTCATTAAATTGCTTGTAGCTCCCCCTTTAAAATTTCAATAGTCTCTCGCAGTCTGAGGCATCCAGCAACATTTTCGGAATTTGAAATATCCCGGCATATTGATATGCAATACACGCATTCCGCTATGAGTATATTTTGTTTATAAGATTGTATGAAAGTCCTTGTACCAGGGTATTTTGGGTATGAAATCAATAATGTAAAAAGTATAGATTCGTGATATGTTACAGTGATAGCACACATACACCTATTTCGAATGAGCGTTTTTACCTAAACAAAAGCCTACAAACTGTATACTCTTTTTTGAGGCATGGATGGCGTATCTATCTTTATATACAGAATATTGCATAAAATGTTATAT
>PQWD01010602.1:0-37250 GCA_019425675.1 Leucinodes orbonalis
GGATTAGTGCCATGTCTCTCACAGCAATGCCTAAGAATGTACGAGTCCATTCTCCGCGGTCTATCATTGCCAAGACAGTGTTGGAGCTAGCCAAACTCAGCGCACCAAAGAAGCAGCTCTTTTGCGCATAGTGGTGTGGAAGCAGTCAACTCGAGTTCTATGAGTAATTTTGAAGCTCGTTCCCGTTAATTTCTTCAATCTTTCCAACCAGTCTATTTAAATACATAGGTATTCCCAATTTTGCACCACATATCACGGTCCTCTGCATTTCTCATACACCGGACCTTTTGCATGTCGTAAGTCCATCGGACACGAGAGTGTTTTAGATTGGCTTGGTCTGGTAAATGATTTGATGAACCTATTCTTGCTAGCCTAAGCGCAACAGGCACACATTCGTAATTAAATAAATTCATTTAGGTATATAGGTGTGTGCGTGAATAGACATTCCCACAATACCATCTAGCGTCAACTTAAGCAACGGACTTGAGCCAGCCAGATTTACACAAACAGACAAGTTTACGAAACTAAATCGCCAACATATCAAATGATTCCCACTTAATAAACCCATTTTCCTTTACAGATTTAAAACTATAGGCGATCTGCTGCAACAGCACTCAAATTGACAAAAACGTAAATTATTGATTGTTTTTGCGATTAGTGTCACTCACTTTGCATACCCTACTCTTAATATCTGTGCACGCCTGTGGTCTCAACTCAATAGCTAGAAATAAAATAATATAGAAATCAATCAAATAAGGTCAATAAAGAAAACTAGGTTCAAACTAAAAGTGCGTTGTGGCACCAAGCAGAGGGTTGCGCGTGCGCACCTGCCGGCACGCGCCACCTCGTGTTGCGTGCAACAACACGGCTTTGATGTGCAGCCGCCGGGAAATCGGGTTGACAATGTAGCGCGTCAATTTGTCAAGTATGCGCAATAGTATAGGGGAGAGCTATTATTGGTTCTTTTTAACGTTTTGATGTCTGATATTGATCTGATTTCTTATCCGGTAGAAAATCCTTGTCGGGTTGATATTTTTTATTTGATTTGAAATTGAATTTGTAATTTTTATTTTATTTAATAAGACTATTTTAAATGGTCTTATTAAATTTAATATTGAAATTGAATTTGTAATTTTTATTTAATTTAATAAGACCATCAGACATCAAACGTTAAAAATAACCAAAAAGCTCTCCCCTATAGATAGATGATGATGATAATAATAGACCATTTCACTTAACCTGTTTACACAAGCCAAAAAAGCTAAATGAGCAGTATCAAACTTTTCCCGAAATACTTTGTTACTTTTTGAACCCTCATAAATTTGATTTTTCTACTATTTGGAATTTTTTGATTATTCAATTCTGGATAACATATAAATAAATAAATATCTACTGACATTCACACAGCGCCATCTAGCCCCAAGTTAAGCATTAAGCCTGTTTTGGGTACTAAACAACGGATAAACATACATATATAGTTTTTTTTTGTAAATACATACATATTATACATAGAAAACACCCAGACCATTACAAACAGACATGTTCATGCACACAAATGTTTGTATTGCTCGGGGATCGACCCCGGAACCCTTGGTGTCGCGGCCGATCTCTCAACCGCAACACCAAATGGGTCGTCAATGCCATTGATTCAATGGTAGACTATTTGAGCATTCAATCTTTGGTGAAACCATTACACGAAATGGGAAATGGGCTTTAAGCCCAAGCGTTCACGGCCAGCACATGTTTTTGTTTAACCAAAATATCACCAATACATAAAAGATACAGTAAACATTAATAATCCGTGTTTTCCTACCATTTCTGCGATATTCCCGCTAAACCCTGATTATCATAACTGCACATTATTCGGGGCGTAGCGCGATTTTTTCCCCGTTTCCCGGGTGTTCAAAGTCGTTTTATAAATCAACGGTAATACACTTTGAAATATGTTCCCGCTGGCTAGTTATGAACCGTTTGTATTCCGCGGTGCTGTGCGGGATCACAGGATTTGTTTGCGACGATGTTTTTGCTAAGTTGTGACGGTAGTTTTAGGGTTTATGGGGTCGGACGGTTAGTATATAAATATGGGCAGCGCGCTTCGGTTTTACCCGCAAAGGTCACGTTTTCGAATTTGGTTATATACATCATCATCATTACAGCCTAATATGTCCACTGCTGAACGAAGGCCTTCCCCATTGATTTCCATACGGGCCGATCCCTAGCAGTTGACATCCATCTGCTACCCACCTTAACCAGGTCATCCGTCCATCTGGTTGAGGATCGGCCTACGCTTCATTTTCCGTACGTTGACGCCACTCAAAACCATCTGCCATCGGTTCAACGCACTATGTGCCCTGCCACTGCCACTTCAACTTGCTAATCCTTTGGGCTATGTCGGTCACCCTAGTTCTCCTACGGATAACCTCATTTTTTCGTGTAGGGAAACATCTAACATAGCCCTAGTTATATAAATGGCGAACCAACTACAGGCAAATAGACTTGCTCTTAAGTACAGAGCTAATTCCTAGTGAAAAAGACGTACTCTAAGATGGAGCGAGCTCGCCCAGAAAAAGCCTATTCACTCGTTTTTTAAAATGCAACTGGGTTGTATGTGGCCGGAAACACAGACAGAAGCAGATCATTCCATCAATTTTAATGAGGTTGTTAAAAATTTAGAACTTGACTTATTTTACTAGTGTGGTTGCGGCTGGGATAGCAATTCTTCAACATATATGAGTAATTTATATATTTTCATTTGTTTGGTGTTATGTGATTTGTTTTGTTTGGAAGTTTTTACCGTAGTTATTTTTACTTTATCACTATTAGAGAAGACCTGAAATTGGCTCAGTTTATTCAAATGAACTTATACAATTGTAAAGCTGTTGGTCTTCCAAATAAATAAAAAAGTAAACTTAAAATAAGAAAAACTAAGGCAACAGCAAGTAATAGCTACGGGCGTGTATCCCACAGTAGGTATTTCAGTTACAAATAACAATATATTAGTTCCCGGGGGAGCGCGAACAGGGCTTAGCTCTTACGCCGAGGCGATAGAGATGCGGAATTTTCGATATCGATATTTTCACATATTACATTTTATTTACTTCTGAGACGTTCAACGTGTGATCCATAAAGTTTTCTTAGTAAACACATTATACGAGTGTGTGTGTTTTATATAAGTATTTTAAATTGTAATTTCATTTCTTTAGTAAAACATATAGATATGTAATGTATATTTACAAAAAATGGACTGTTCCGGACTTGAGACGATAAAATAGATTTTTCTTTTGTATGAAGATGAATAAAGTTTTTAAATAAGTTACCGCATAATATATATTGTAGAGTTGCCATTACACATGTTTCTAAAAAAAGCTTTCTAACTACATTATTGACGAATAATGATGTGATAGAAATTCATTGTCTTAAACTGCTTAGTCTTAATGCTTAGTCTTAATCAGTGTTCACATTAAGTAATTGTTTAAAAAAAGGCTGCACTGTTGAGTCTCCCTCAACAGGCCAAACCACTGAAGTGCTTTTTTTCAAGCATGAAAATTCATATTTTTAAGTTAATATTTTAAATGTTTAAGCCTAATTTGAATAATGTATTTTAACTTTGACTATGATTAATTTTTTTCGATATCGAGATAAAAATGTACATCAATGTCGACCTCTATCTAGTTCAGCTAACTTTATCCAGGGCACCGATTTAAGCGAGCGGAAGAAGTATTCATTTTATAATGAAATATCCCCTCTTGCCGACAACCTAATAATTACACTTTCTCCATGAAAATAAAGCTATTTATTGCAAATGGAGGTAATTAAGGAAAAAAATATTTGTATTACTTGTGAAAAATATTTTTTGTTTAAATAAAAATGGACATAAATATCTCAGTCCCGACAAATCGACCAATTACATCAGAAAGACCCATGTGGTGTAGTAGTTGTGACGTTGGCTACGACAACAAGGGTTACAGGTTCGATACCCGTGTTATATAGGTCGGTATGTGTATTTAGATAACCAATAAACTACCATATAGTTCATCATCATCAGCTCATTAAACGTCCCCACCGAGGGGCACGATCCTACCCTTATAGGGTGATTAGGCCTTAATCATCCACGCGGGCCCAGTGCGGGTTGGACAACTTCACGCACAACCTTTGAATCTCTTCACAGGCATGCTCAGGTTTCTTCACGTTCCTTCATCGTAAGAGCGTCGGATAACGTACATATATTTTTTTAAAATTCGAAAACACATTGGTATTGGATTTGAACCTCAGCCCTCCCTGTAGGTGGGCAACAGTCCACACCATTGAGCCACGGACGCTCTCCGACCATATTAGTTAGTAATTGTTTATCAAAATATATGTATGAACATGTATGTAATAATACCTAAAACCTATAGCGACCATATAATAGTGAAATCTTTTAAAAGTGTAAGCTAATATTTAAGCTACTAATGATAACAGAGCAACGAAATGCTATTTTTTGTATCGAACCGTTTATCCATCATTAAAACGTATGCGAAGGGACGCCGGGCGAGTGCGAAGTTAAAAACCGTGTAAGTTTATTACACGCCGAAATAGGGCGCAGCACAGTGGCGGCCGAAGTAATGGGAAAATTTTATTTGGCAAGTTTTTTTTTTGTTATTGTATGCGGATGGCCTTCACAGATTCATCGGCAATTGGCGAGTGCAGATGACTCGGAGCCCAAAAATTTATGCAACAAGCCTAAGGGAGTTTCAGAGTGAGACGGGAATCTCTGCCCAGACCCCTTGGCAATATAATATAAGTTTAGGGAGAAACTTAAATGAAATGTGTTGTTGTTGTGGTAAAGTCATAAAAAAATATAATAATAATAACATTTGACGATTCAAAAGTATCTGTAACAGATTTATGTGAGTAAAGATTTTTTCTTTCTTTCTTTGTATGCAATCTGCATTAATGGGTAAGGTTGTCTGCACAGAAACTTCAGTGTTACCTTCTATAATTACTTTTTTTATAATACTTAGTCGCAAACAAGCTACGGGCCGTCTGATGGTAAACGGTTACCGAAGCCTATGAACGCTTGCAATACCAGAGGCACTAAATGTGCGTTGTCGACTTTTTAAGAGATCTGGGGGCACGGCAGTGCCCCCGCCAAGTCGAGCGCGAAGCAAACACTGCCGTACCATCCTTTACAGGATCCATTTCGCCGCATTTTCAGGCCCCGATTTGAGATCCTTTGGATAATACCAGAGCGCTGAAATTTTCGTCATCTAGTAAGATATAATAACTTACTTTAAATCCAAAATTTCAAGTCTGTAGGTGATTTACTTCCGACGTTAAGCGAAAGCAGAGTTTCGCATTTTCGACAGACACTCACTCATTCACTCACTCACTCATGATCATCAAAATAGAACTAGTACTTCCCATTAACTCAGAAAGCTGAAATTCGTACAGAGTCAGGGTTTAATGGTTACATAAAGGGAAAACTATAATAACTTGGATAATCGAAGATCTGGAGTACCTGGTGACCCTGCTTAGATAACAAAAGAGCCCAGCCAAACTATAATACCTATTTACTCGCCTCTAAAAGGACCCCATACTAAACAACGAATATTTATTATGTAATTTTTGTATTATATGTATGTATTTACAAGAAAAAATATATTAAGTATGTTTATCAGTTGTTTAGCACCCGTAATACAAGCTTTACGCTTTACTTGAGGCTAGATGGCGCTGTGTGAATTTCAGGGGATATTTATTCATATTTTAACTTCGGTATTCTCAACCAATTATACATTATGTTATGGGTCGTCGAAGTGTTTTGTAACTAAATTCATTTTCCTGATCAAGGTTGTCTGCGTGGAAACTTATAAAATTATAACTTATTGCCGGGTTTATTTGTATCATTGCCATGGCCAGCAGTGTATCTGGTATCCTCGGTAAGGCGGGTGCGCACGTATTAACTTATAATAAACTGCGCGCGGTTTTACTGTGGGCAATGCGTTACCCCACAGTGTGTCTTCGCTTTAAATCTCAGTACTAAATATATGATTATAAACCGTAAGCTCTGCACAGTTAGTAGGGTTATCGTTTGGCAAAAAAATTGGCTTGGGGGGTAACTGAAGGATGAAAAGCGTTATTGAAATATAATCTTTTTGTAAAGGCTACTTGGGATTATAATTGTGTGTAAGGTTGCTGTTTGTTCTTACTTTGGAATGTCGAGTCGATTTCAGACGGACCCTTAGCATAACGATATTAAGGCCGGGGTATATTTTTTTATTAAAAATCATCGCTTAGCCCCTGTTCCGTATTAATAGGATTTTTGTTGTTTATTTTTATTGTTTGTTTGGTTGCCTTATGATGATATTAACATTTATTGACATAAAACCAAATGTGAGAATTTGATATTAACTCACTTGATTTTCAATTCTGTCGAACCGAAATTGTCAAAAGTATTGTATTTATTTCATTAAGTATATTATTTGTCTGATAGATACTGTTACGGCGTTGGCGCAGGCGGTTGCGTTCTCTTTTGCACCCGGTGCACACGGAAGACCAGTGTCGCGGTGCTTGCTAGGTACCTCGACATAAAGCTGAGTAGGCACCTTTCAGTGTCCTTACTGTAATTTAGACTAAGATGTATAACTTTGTATGTGTTTGGCACTGAATAAATGAGTCGATACTGATACTGAGTCGTCTAGGTAGATACCACCGCAGTGCCAGATATCATCCCGTGAAACAGGAGTGTTATGCACTTTTGTGTTTCGGGATGAGGGCACTGATGCTAGTGAAATTACCGGGTATAGGAGATCTAAAATCTGTTGATAGGGCGCAGTGCGGCATTGACGGAGAATAATAATCAGTCTATCAGTTGTTGCTTTCAATGCCGCTCTGTATTGGTCAGGCGTATCACTTACCATCAGATGAGCGTCCTGACCATCCTTATACTTATAAAATAAATAAAAAACAACCAGCTACTATTATAAAACTATCAATGTATCAATTAATTACTTTGCCATACTTTAGATGAGAGTTACAGTCAAAAGTTCCACAAGAGCTGTTTGTTCCAAACAACAATAAAATAACCAAATTACTTAAGACCTTTACCAACACTTAAGAGGGTATTCACTTAGCGTTCCCAACTTGATGCGACTTTACTTAAAACTAATGCAATTAAGTAAAACAGAGATAGCTGTACGCGAGCGTCGGGGACAAATGTTTAATTGCGCTTCGTAAGTTTGCAATTTAGATGAATTTTGCATTCTCCAGAGCGTATAAATGTTGAGGACTGTTGCCTTCCTACCGGGAGGGCGCACGATCGAATCCCGCCACGTACCAATGTGTATTCGAATTTTCGAAATTATATGCACGTTATCCGACATTCTTATGGTGAAGGAAAACATCGTGACTGCGCGCGCCTGCGAAGAGATTCAAAAGTTGTTCGTAAAGTCGGCCAATTCGCACTGGGCCCGCGTGGGTGATTAAGGTCTATACACCCGCGTACGACTACGCTCGTGCCCTTCGGTTGGGATGTTTAATGAGCTGATGATGATGTGCATTCTCGTAAACAAAACGATGAAATGAAGAAACGATGTTCTTCGTAAGAGATAGTTACCACATAGCATAGCGCCGATCAACAGGTGGCATTAGGCCGGTCACGTATGTCGCAGAACTGATGGCCGTTAGAGCAGACGAGTTCTGGAGTGGAGACCGCGTGATAGCAAACGTAGCGTAGGACGCCCGGACCGAGAGACCGACGACTTGCGAAAGGTCGCTGATGGAGGCTGAACGAGAAAAGCGGTTGACAGTTAAGTATTTCTAGCGAAAATGGGGGAGACTTATATTATTTATGCGATAGGTTGAAGATAAGGACTTTCTAAGTTAGCTCAAGTTAGCTAGCTTAAGTTGTATTAATTGTTGATTAAATAAAAACTTAGATTAAGAGCTAATCAGTGAACTTGCATTAATGAATGTAATGACGACCTATTGCAGGACAGAACGAAGCCTTTCGACATTACACATCAAGTAGATGGAAGTAATGAATCGATGGGTGTAAACAACTACCATACCTAATACCATCTTAAGGTACCGTACCAATTGACCAATGGTGAACATTATCCTTAGATTAACTATAAACTAATAAGATGCATTAACACGAAGAATCGCCAACCAAGAAATGTCCGAGCCCCATGTCACATACGTAAACTATAGAACATAAAATTATCATTGAAATTTTGACCTTAACGCGTCATAGAAAGAGTACAAAATCAAAACACGAGCACACTGCTATGTCATTATGACATGATGCCAAGGGCGGATCCAGGTTAGGCGCCAGGGGGTCATAGTAGAAGTCAAGTAAAGAACTTAAAAGGCATTTTGTTAATGTACGTTAGTATAATACTTAAAAATGGCTCAGGGGGGTCATGACCCCATGACCCTCCCCTATGAATGAAATTTGTCTATGACGCGCGATGGCAGACTTTTGCCGCGGACACTTTTTAAGTTAGATCAAGTGCATCAAGTTATTTATTGTTTATCTTAGGCATTATCGAATGAAATTAAGTAAATATTATAGTAAAAAGTAAATTTTATGACTTTGAATACCCATAAGTTTATATTTGAATAAGTTTATTATTTGAATTTGGACAAGACGATAGTCATGTTCAATGACCATGTCAGGTAAAATAGATAAAGAAGTTTACATTTATTTTGTTAAGCTCTTCTTGCTTTGATGCTAGAGACGCTGTGTAAATGTCTGAGGACATTTATTATTATAGGTACATAATATTTAAATGAAATCCGGTCTAACTAGTGTACAGTTATAAAATAATAGCAAAATTCCACAGTTTAGAAAACATTTCCAAAACAACATAGCAAGCACAATTTTTCAACAGAACACTTTTTAATCAAAAGCAGTCGCTTTCATCCCCGTTACCTGGCAACTGACATTCCTCCCCCCGGCCCACCCTCGGGGAAATGTGAGGAATTTCATATTGAAATCATGGCTTACCTACCCGTAGTTTAAGTGTAGCAAATTAATGTTCAGGGTTGGATGCTTTTTGATAAATTTCGTAGGTACGTAGGTACAATACAACTCGTAGATATATTCTTCTTTCCTGTAGGAGTACCGGGTTTTCAATATAGTAACTGTTGTTTTACAGTAATATACCTACTAAAAGCCGACATACCTGAAAAATTGCGAGCGTTTTTTCGTCAAGTATGAAAATGCATATGAAAAGTGTTTATTCAGTTTAGGTCCTTACATAACACTTATGAATGTCAAATCAAGCTACCACAGCAGGTATGGTTACCGGAGACCTAAAATTTCCCTTCTCCCCCTTTCCTAAAATGAATTTCCTTTATTTGAGTTACGCCACGTACCTGCTATTAGCATTTTCGGAGCAAAAAATACACAAGCAACGATATCATGTACCAATAGGTGAAATGTCTACTTTTTAACTCTCCCTCTCTTTTCAACCTATCGCAGTCCACTGCTAGACAGGTCTCCCCCATTTTGCGCTAAATATCCCGGTCCTCCACCAGCGACCTTTCGCAAGTCGTCGGTCCCTCGGTCCTGGCGTCCTACGCTACGCTTGCCAAGTCACGGTCTCCACTCCAGAACTCGTCTGCTCCAACGGCCATCGTTCTGCGACATACGTGACCGCCCACTGCCACTTCAACTTGCTAATCCAGCGAGCTATGTGGATTTTTGCCTATCCATGAAGCAGTAGGACAGGATTAATAAGTATCACTAAATAGTATAAAACAAAGTCGCTTTTTCTGTCCCTATATCCCTCTCTCTCTTCAACCTATTGCAGTCCACTGCTGGACATAGGCCTCCACAATTTTGCGCCAGACATACCGGTCCTCCACTTTTCTCATCCAGCTTCCACCAGCGACCTTTCGCAAGTCGTCGGCCCATCGGGCCGGAGGGCGTCCTACGCTACGTTTGCCAAGTCTCGGTCTCCACTCCAGAACTCATCTGCTCCAACGGCCATCGGTTCTGCGACATGCGTGACCGGCCCACTGCCGCTTCAACTTGCTGATCCAGCGAGCTATGTCGGAGCTACTTTTTTGCCTTCCCATGAAAACAGTAGGATAGGATTCATAAGTATCACTATATAATATAAATCAAAGTCACTTTTTCTGTCCCTATATCCCTATGTATGCTTAAATCTTTAAGGCTCCTATTCTGGAACGAGACTCAAGCATTAATCTTTACTTAAATAGACGACCCATTTGGTGTTGCGGTTGAGAGGTCGGCTGCAACACCAAGGGTTCCGGGTTCGATCCCCGGGCAGTACAAACATTTGTGTGCATGAACATGTCTGTTTGTAATGGTCTGGGTGTTTTCTATGTATAATATGTATGTATTTACAAAAATAAATGTATATAAGTATATTTATCCGTTGTTTACTACCCATAATACAGGCTTCACGCTTAACTTGGGACTAGATGGCGCTGTGTGAATGTCGGTGGATATTTATTATTTATTTATTTATTTTTATCGTATAATCTTATAACGCGTTATCCGTTTGTTACTTAATCTAAGTCTTTGCCTCCTTATGTGTTCCCCGATCATTACAACCTGGCTGTCTTCAAGGCAAGAGTGAATAGGCTGTTTCTAGGCAGGCATGATCCATCTTCGGCCCATCATCACTTACCATCAGGTGAGATGGCGGTTAAATGTCTGCGTATAGAGGATAAAAAAAAGTAACGATCAACGTTGAGTCTCGTTCTAGAATACGGGCCTGAAACTACGTTTCGATTGAAGAGGAAGGTTTATATGTATAATAGTGTTATTAATATATTACTGTTAATTTTTAGGCTTGCAGCGGTACTGGCCGACTGGGGCGGCAGGAGTGTGCTTATTATTAGCATTGCACCTGTGTGAAGCCGGGGCGGGTCGCTAGTAATATAACTGAAAAACAAAAAGCAATTTAAAAAAGCAAAATTGTTCGTATTTGTAAAAACCAGTGTTGCAAAGACAAAGCTCCCAAGAATTTTCCAACTGTAACGGGAATTTCATAAGTTTCATGGAGTACTATAAATTAAATTCCACAGCGCTGGGGGTGGGTGGGGGTGGTTACAGGGGTATAGAGTTTACCCGTGCTAAGGCCAGACGAAATAAGTATATAAGTACATACTTGTGTCTTTTTGGGGTCCTAGTGTTTTGGCGGAGATCACGTTAATACATGTGTCTGTTTGTTTGTAAAGCAACCGCAGATTTATAAGCTAAAGGTAATAAATCTGTTCTATATATAACAAATCATTTAGTTTACAAATATGTGGGAGGAACATATAAACGTGATTTTTTAAGTAGAGATAGTTGAAGGGATGGAGAGTAACATATACTACTTCTTGTCTATTTCTAACACACTATTTTCCTTAAATAGGGGATGGAAGTACGTATTGAGCATTCCACAATTTTCAAGAAAGAAAGCTAAAAATTGGTATGTTTTTTGAAATCTGCCTTTCATCTCTAAAAGGGAGTGAAATTTCTATGTTTTTTTTTGTTTTCTTCCTTTTTTCGTTTTGTGTTTTGTATGTTATTGTAATGAATTGCGTAATTTTTGTATTGTTATTAATTTGTGTGTGTTTCAGTGTACAAATAAATATTTTATCTATCTATCTACAAATTTGAAATGGGTCGAACTTTTAAAGGCTTAAAACCGGTACTACGTATGCTAGGTTACGCACGAAAAATCCTTACATACGAGTATTTAGCCCCCATTTTAAGTGCTTAATACTCGTATGGCATGGATTTTCGGATAGAAATATGTGAGAGACTCTAAAGTAAGTACAGGTTTCTCCTGAAAGTCAGTTTGTGCATTTTACCCAGGCTAGAACATTGCAGGTTGAATCACCTGATTGTTTTAAAAAAAGATGGTTTCGTGTTTCGAAGGGCACGGTAATTTTTTTATTGAACAGGAGGCAAACGAGCATACCTTCACCTGATGGTAAGTGACACACACATGGACATTTGCAAGACCTCAGGTCCCAGAAATGCGTCGCTTTCCGACTCAGGTCGAACACACATTACACCGAGCGAAGCTGCGTGCAAAAGCTAGCTTTTTATGAGACGACAATATAAGGTTTGCGTTGTAAAAAACATTCTAGATCTTATGTAGAGCCAAGTTTCTGAATGCGGCCTAACACTACTGAACCTTACTTTAACAAATTCTACATTATTAATTATTTTTTACGACTAACGCTTCGCCGTTTCACTACCGTCGTGCAGCTGATGCCAATATTTAGTTTCTGATCTAAAGTATATATGAAATGAAATGAAATGAAAAGTGTTTATTCAGTTTAGGTCCTTACAGAACACTTATGAATGTCAAATGAAGCTACCACTGGTTCGGGAGAAGTTTTCCACTGAGAAGAAACCAGCAAGAAACTCAGTAAGTAGATAAAGTAAAACATTTTCATTAAATGTTTTCGGTGGGATTTCGCTTATTCATAGGTTATTTAGTTACTGTCAACAGTCCTGTGTTAACTTATATGTCCCAATTCATAAAATTGGAGAAAATCTTATATAAAATTCTATTGTAAAAAATTAGGGGATACATTTATTTATCATAATAAGTCTTGTCTGTAATCCACCGCGCTATAATTAAAGTTAATTTTTGTTAAATTTCTATAAATATTTTTTTTTAAAAAAAGTTGATAATTACAGGGACTTGTAGTTAACAGTTGTGACATAGTATCAAACTTCATCTTACGTAATTTGGTATTAAAAGTAAAAAAAAATAGACACGAACTTTTTAATGCTTTAGCCACGACTGCCCATTTAGAAAGGTTTATAGAACCATTACAGTAACAGAGAGCTTTTATTCCATTAAAAGCTTAGTTTGAGTTCAATCTTTCATCTAAATACTCCGGAACGGACAATCAACCATAGAGCTTTACAAATCCCGCCAAATCTCCGTTCGATTTTCAAATTCAAACGCAACAACAGTAAAATACAATCTGACCGAAACAGAAAAAGGTCCGCTCCCGCTTCGTCAAGTCTCGTTCGCATTCCTTATTCAGCAATGTCCGAAATTAAAGGCGCTTTACAAGAAATCGCACTCAGCGCGGCCGCCTGCTGAAATATTTCCAACGGGGCCCTGTTCGAGTACTCTTATTTACCCGTCACATGTATACGCACCTATAGCCGCTGCCTGTATTTGTTTTTTCCATTACAAAGAACGGAACGCCTCGCGTACGATATAGCAATAATATTTCAATATCGTGACGTGGGAGCCAGCCCTAGCCCGCTTAAAGTGATTACGCCGAGCTCCCATTGGCCGGTCGCAACGCGTTCGATATTCAAAACCGGTGCCAAACAAAGATAGCTATATATTATTCGAACGCGATGCGCTTACAAAAGAGGGAGACGCACGTATAAATGTCGGTGCATGAATATTGCATGAACGCGAAAGGTCCGTATCAATAATACGTGCACGAATGAAATAATAGATTATTCGTTTGTTCAAATCGAACGTAAACAAAATGTAAGCATCCATTACTGATGCACCGGGCGGAAGGAGGGACAGGTTTATGGGATTGCGTGTGGGGTAGAAAGGGATGTCTATATGTTTATCGCTTCGCCCTTACAGCCAGGGTCGGCAACAATGTGAGCACTATCTGTTTTGTACCAGTCGACGGTCGGTTTTCACATTAAACGATCATTTTAAGGGCGAACCAATCAAACTGCAAATTTATACAAATTGATACTAAACGGGTTATATTAATTTATAACAAAAATTAAGTGTGTAAATAAGTTTGAGCGGAGTCGTAATTAAAACTAATTGGGTGTAATATAGAACTAATTATTTCGTATTGAGCCGGCTTTTGGCTTGGGTTTTGTCCTTTTTGACGGATCTCTGGTTTATTTTTTTGACAGTGACGTTTACTTTTGTAACTTTGAAGTGTGTACTGTGTATTGACAGTTGGTGGGTTGTGTTGGGTTGTGGTTTCTGTCAGTGGTTTGTGGGGGGGTGTAGGTCAGGATGCCGGAATAGGGGGCGGCCAGGGTTGGCCTTTCGAGGCCATGCTCAACAACCTAACGGCTACAGCTCTAGGAGGTCAGTATTTTCATTTTATCATCATAAGCATCAGCTCATTAAACGTCCCCACCGAGGGCCCACGAGCCCAACCGTATAGGATGATTAGGACTTAGTCGTCTACGCGGGCCCGGTGCGGGTTGGACGACTTCACGCACAACCTTTGAATCACTTCGCAGGCGTGCGCAGGTTTCCTCACGATGTTTTCCTTCACCGTAAGAGCATCGGATAACGTGCAAATATTTTCGGAAATTCGAAAACACATTGGTACGTGGCGGGATTTGAACCTCAGTCCTCCCGGTAGGAGAGCAACAGTCCACGCAATTGAGCCACCGACGTTCATTATTTTTATTTCATAATTGTTCAATATTTATATTATTTTAATTTTGGTTTTAATAGAATAGAACTTCCTTTGTTTATGGTATTTAATTGAATTATGGTTTAATTAATTTTTGGATAATTGAAATGATTTACATATATTTACTGTATTTTCGAATTTTCGAAAATATATATACGTTATCCGATGCTCTTACGGTGAAGGAAAACATCGTGAGGAAACCTTCATGCACGCCTGCGAAGAGATTCAAAGGTTGTGTGTGAAGTCGTCCAATCCGCACTGGGCCCGCGGTGGACGACTATGGCCTATCACCCTATACGGGTAGGCTCGTGCCCCTCGGTGGGGACGTTTAATGAGCTGATGATGATGACATATATTTACACTTTTGTGTTCAGAAGTTATTTTTGTAAGTGAGCTTAACTTGAATAAATTCATTTTGACTTGGATATCCGAAGAATTAAATCAAGTTAGGTGTTATATTATAAAGGGAATTAAGGTACCTACTTAATTTTACTTGTCCAAGCATAACAGTTCGAAGCTGAACTTGATAAGTTGAAAAACATATCTTCATACTACAACAGGGAAGCATTTCCCGTAATCCCTACGTTTGGAGACGTGTTGGAAAATGTTTAGTACCTATTACATTAGGTGTTTAAAAGAGCACTGCTGCCGTTCTCAATTTATATACCATACCATAGGAAGGTAAAAACTATCACCACGAAAATTTCATGCAACCAAAGTAACAATTAAGTATGCGAACTCTACATCCACGTTATACTATTAGGATATTGAACTATAGGGCACATCTCAAAAATAAGCGTTTTTGAGTTTTAACTCTTATATGGACCGAAAATCAACACTTCTACATGACGCTCTTGATAGAAAGAGTCAAAAAGTGCAATGAAGCTGCGAAAACTTAGTTTATGCCTTTTTAATTTCCGAGTAATGTGTGTCCTTTTATAATGCTGGGATAAACTTAATATGCGATAAGTATTCATAACCTACGGACATACTCTTATATATAACTATTATTTTGCAATTAATGTTTTAATTATTTATGACTGATTTGTGAGAACAGAAGCGCTCAAGAATCTTCAAACGCGTTTTCCCAACAATCATGTTTTTCGAATTGTGCCCCTATAATATGACAGGTGCGATGTGTAAAGGTACTTAGAAACGAATAAAGGATCGTTTTTGATAGAGATAAGTCGGGAAATCGTCAGATAAAAGTACATATTTTTTTCGAAATTTCGAAAGACATTGGTAAGTGGCGGTATTTGAACGTGCATCCCCCACATCGGAAGGCAACAGTCCACACAAAAGAGCCATCGACGCCTCAAAATAAATCAAAAAGGCCTAACCAACTAAATCGAGTTAAAGAAACTTCTATGACAAAAAGTACATCGAATCATTTTTACAATGCTTAATTTGATCAAGATCATTGCAGTCTTGTATGTGCACTGCTCTAAGATAAACACAAATAACAACTTACTAAGTGGTAGACTCGATACTCAGTCGTCTAGGTAGGTACCACCGCAGTGCCAGATATCATTCCGTGAAACAGGAGTTATTCACTTTTGTGTTTCGGGATAAGTGCACTTAGTAGTGAAATTACCGGGTATAAGAGACCTAGATCTGTTGTCTCGGGTGACGGGCGCATGCGGCATTGATGGAGAATAATAACTCAGTTGTTGGTCTCCTTTAATGGCACTCTGTCATGGTCTGGCGTATCACTTACTATCAGGTGAACGACCAGACCGTCCTGTACACTTATAACATAAAAAAAACAATAAATAAACTAACTACATGCACAATCTCACTCACAACGTGTCCGCGGCAAAAGTCTGCCCATCGCGTCAGTTGGACAGAATTTTCATTCATAATCACGTCGCACACTACATGTCACACACACACTACGTGTGACATAGCACTGTGGTTGTACTTTTGATTTTGTACTCTTTCTATGACGCGTTAAGGTCAAAATTTAAAATAATAATTTTACGTTCTCAATACAACAAGTTGAAGTGGCAGTGGGCTGGTCACGTATGTCGCAGAACCGATGGCCGTTGGAGCAGATGAGTTCTGGAGTGGAGACCGCGTCTTGGCAAGCGTATCGTAGGACGCCTTCGGCCCGATGGACCGACGACTTGCGAAAGGTCGCTGGTGGAAGCTGGATGAGAAAAGCGGAGGACCGGTGTCTAGCGCAAAATGGGGGAGACTTATGTCCAGCAGTGGACTGCGATAGGTTGAAGAGAAAAACGTGCGGCTCAAACGTTTTTCGGTTGACGTTTTTTCGTGTTTATGCATCTAGTTAGTTAATTGCAATGATGTAATAAAGTATGGATTCGTGATATGCTCACAAAACATTGAAAAAAGTGTTCCGAATGCAGCGACAGCACACATACACATATTTCGAATGAGCGTACATTTACCTAAACAAAATAGTACACACTGTACTCTCTTCGTCTGTTCGATTTTGAGGCACGGATGGCGTATCTACCTTTATATACAGAATATCATTGGTTTATTGATTATCTTAGCCACTGCTACACTAAACTGCACTAAAGTGCCTCGCACGCGGACTTAGCAGTCAACATTCATCGTTCGGGCCCCTATTCCGATTATTTTAAAATACGCTTAAATTATAATAATTCTTGTCTCCATTAATTTTTCACTCATTCGTTCTGTGTTATGGTAGATTTAGTACACACACCATGGACGTATAAAAATACAGAAGGATTGTCATAAATACAGAAAATGTGTCTCTGAAAGGACAGCTACTGTCAATGTCAGTTTGACAAATAGTTGTCTGATATTTTGGATATTTTGAATATTTTAAACTAGAAATATGTATTCGAATTGTTCATTGAATTACTAAAAGCAAATCGTGTTTTATTTCCTTTTAATCACTTCGGTTTTGCACCATTTTATTTCGCGAGCTATGTTCTATCCAGTATTGTTTCTCGGCCAACAGAGCCGAGCTAAATGTCCTAATGTTCCATCAATGATGTAAAAATGTATGGATTCGTGATGTGCTCACAAAACAAACGAAAAAAGTGTTCCGAATGCAGCGACAGCACACATACACATATTTCGAATTTCGACCACATTTACCTAAACAAAATAGTACAAACTGTACTCTCTTCGGCGGTTCGTTTTTGAGGCACGGATGGCGTATCCACCTTTATATATACAGAATATCATTGTGTTCTATACAAAAAGTAGCCAAATTGTGACACACTTTTTGTTGTTATCGAGACTCCATCTGGTTTTTTTTATACGTCCATGATACAATTAATTCTATTATGCAGTTGCCATTTAAAACCAATTTAATTAGAGTTAACATTAAAGTTGTACCGGAATACCAAATTTACGGTTGAGTTGCAAATTATCATAATATCAAGTAAATTAGTGGAATTAGAGAATTGAACATCGGTCCATCTTTTTAGGAGTCTTTTTAAATTGAATTCTTACCATATCTTTATGTACTTCCTTAGTCCTTTGATCGCCAGAATCCAGACCCAAAAGAAAATCTATTTGAGATGGTTTTATTGTACTCTCCCTTATAAACATACAATGGCCACTCGACAAGGCAACGAGGTAGGTACCATGTTAAACAACTTTATACATTCTATACATAATTTTCCTACTGACATTAGTCTTAAGTCCGGGCAAGTTTGTTTTTTATTTCTGACATTTATATTGTATATAAACCACATTTTTAAATAAAGTGAATACTTTGTTTTTGTAAAATTGTTTATTCACCTTTAATTCGCCTTCAATGGATTGTTAAATATATTATTGACTTTCCGAATCCGAATTGACTTATTGTTTGAAAATGATGATGAATTGTCCCGGCTTCAGTTTTAGGATGGTCGTTAACACCCGCCAATCCGCATTGAGCACGCGTGGTGGGTTACAACCACAGATTTCCCAATACAGGAGATGGGACAAACCGCGCGACAAATGTAAGCTCAACGAGCATACACTGGCTGCCAGTTTACGCTCTGTGAGATGAGCAAGACGCACGAATATTCCGTAGAAATTACCGTTTTTTCCAAAATGCCATCCTGTGCAATTGTGACATGCCATCATCGCAATGAATCAGTAAATTTACCAAGAAATATAATAACTTTTCACAGGTAGGAACCGAAAAGAAATTGCGACACTGGGACTGCCTATAAACTTGGCGGCTTGTCCAGTCTAATTTGTATATTCGGATGTCTATGGTTACAACCCAATTACCCCATGGCTATTCTGCGGTTGGAATGTGCCCTGTAGTTCGACGTTATAGGATGCTGATGATGATGCTGTCTTGAATTAAGTTATAATACTTAGTTCTTAATAATCAAACCTTAATTATGTAAACTCTCTGTCTCTCTTCAAACTATCGCAGTCCACTGCTGGACATAGGTCGCCCCCATTTTGTGCCTGATATCCCGGTCCTCCGCTTTTCTCATCAAGCTTCCACCAGCGACCTTTCGCAAGTCGGATCGAGCTGGAGAGCGTCCTATGCTACGCTTGCCGAGACGCGGTCTCCACTCCAGAACTCGTCTGCTCCAACGGCCATCGGCCATCCAATTAAAAATTTAAGTACGTTTAACTACTATTTAACCTGATGGAAAGTGATGATGCAGCCTAAGATGTATCACGCAAACTCAAATAATGCCTATTCACTCTTGCCTTGGAAACCCCTAAATTGTATCGGGAACACAGAAGTACGAAGATCATTCCACTGCCTTGCAGTTCGCACGATGAAAGAAGAACCGAACTTTTTGGTACGAATAGGTGGGATTTCAACAACAAAGGGGTGGAATCCCTCCCTACGACGAGTTGTCCGATTAAGAAATGGTACTTGACAAAAAATACTGCATATAAGTATGTTTACCCGTTGTTAAGTACCCATACAGCCCATACTACAGGCTTCAAGCTTAACTTGGGGCTAAATGGCGCTATTTATATTTATATTTATTATTATAGTTAATTTTTCTACTCGTACAAAAAATCGAAATAATGCTATATTTTCGCATTTTTTCTTTCTCTAAAAACGCGCTCTAAAGAGGCCACAATTCCCTCGCAAAGCGCAATCACATAAAACTGAAACGCCCCACGGTAAACTGTTGTTTATATTGGCGTGCCGGCAGTTGCTTTTACGGGCACGCTTAAGGCCTATTTACGGGGAGGCCTTAAGCCCCGCAGGATCAGCTGAGCTATGAGTTTTATATTGGGATGAAAAGGTGTTATTATTATATTCAAATTATGCAAGATGGATTTTACAAAGTTTATTTTTATAACAATAAATAAGATGAAGGAATAATTAATAATATACTTGTCTGTCTTATTATTAACAATATACAATGGTGGTGATGACTGATGATGTATAAACTGTATTATTTAAATTGTATTTATTGCTTTTTTATTTTGTAAGAGTACTGGACGGTCAGAACGCTCACCAGATGGTAAGAGATTCGCCTGACCATGACAGAGCAGCATTGAAGGAAACAAATGATAGACAGTTATTATCCTCCACCAATTTCGCACTGCGCCTGTCACCCGAGACAACAGATGATAGATCTCTTATACCGGTAATTTCACTAGCTACAGTGCCCTCATACTGAAACACAAAAGTGCNTCACCGTAAGAGGTCGGAAAACGTACATATATTTTCGAAATTCGAAACACATTGGTACGTGGCAGGATTTGAACCTCAGCCCTCCCGGTAGGAGGGCGACAGTCCACACCATTGAGCCACCGACGCTCTTCACCAATCATAAACATAAAAAAATCTTTGTTTGACTTCCATCTAATATTAAGTCTTTCATATTCAACTTTACAAAACTTTTAAAATTCAATCAACGCAATATGTGCTTTCGAAGTAATTTATCCTGCATTTAAACATATATGTATTTCTAACATTCCTAAGGTATCATTCGGTGTTCAACTATATTAAATTTAATTTCGAAGAAATCACAATCATCGCATTGTTGTTATTAAATATAGATATAAAAAAATATACACTAACATTCACACAGCGCCATCTAGCCCCAAGCGTGAAGCCTGTATTATGAGTACTAAACAACTGATAAACATACTTATACATTTTTTTTTGTAAATATATACATATTATACATAGAAAACACCCAGACCATTACAAACAGACATGTCTATGCACACAAATGTTTGTACTGCCGGGGATCGAACCCGGAACTCTTGGTGTTGCAGCCGACCTCTCAACCGCAACGCCAAATGGGTCGTCCACAGACATCAGAATATACATTAGACTGGACAAGCCGCCAAGTTTATAGGCAGTCCCAGTGTCGCATATTTCTTTTCGGTTTCTTACTATGAAAGTTATTATATTTTTGGTAAATTTACTGATTCATTGCGATGATGGCATGTTACAATTGCACAGGATGGCATTTTGGAGAAAAACGGTAATTTCTTCTAATATTCGTGCGACTTGACTCGTCTCACAGAGCGTAAACTGGTAGCCAGTGTATGCTCGTTGAGCTTACAGTTGTCGCACTTTAAACGCGGTTTGCCCCATCTCCTGTATTGGGAAATCTGTGGGGTCGTCGTATTCAATTCTAATACTACAGTCTGCAACGCCGCGGTTGGTAACGAGACACATTGGAACAAATTTCGCTGTAAACATGCATGAATGATACGCTGCTACTAGGAAATGCCATTTGCATTTTGCATTACGTATTTAAACTTTATAATGTTTACAAATCTAAATATAATGCTCATTACGAAGAAAAATATATTAATTTTTAGCTTTATATTTTGACATAAAGCAAAATTAAGAATTAGAAATTAGGAAAATATGTTAATAACTATCTAGCTTTAAATCTCGATATAACATAAACAAATTGTATTATTTCATTTTTTTCTGTACACTATTTGAAAGTTACTCGGCATATATTTTCCACAGAATTATAAAATATAATAATGAGCACTTACCACACATGAAAAATAAACCGTTTGTTAACCTATCCGCTTACCTTATTGAACCTATACTTAACAAATTTGCCAAGCGCGAGTCGGACTCGCCCGTGGAGGGTTCCGCAACAGCAAGAACCTACATATTGATACCCCACGGTGAGTGATGCATAAAAAAATACGAGTTTCAGTTCAATGTATGGGAACCCTAAAATATATTATTTTTCTTCAAGTTTCATGTGGAAATCTTATAGCAGTTCACAGAACACATAATTATACTAACAATGTTTGAATATTGTAGTATTTATAGTTCGGAGAAAAAATGATGACTCACGGACAGACAGGTAGTGCAAGTGTCTCCTTGTTTAAGAGACGAGTTAAAGACTTCTATCTTTCTTCTATTTAAATTTATGTATATTGTCATATTTTTCTACATGTAAATTTATCATTTATTTATATGTCTATATGAATTAAAATAATTTAGGGTGCTTATATATATTATTTTTTTATAAGTTATGTATTTATCCATAATCATATATATATATTTCATATATGTGTATTTTTATTTTATTATTAGTACACACTTGCCTACTTTTTTTACTTTGTTTCCTTTTGTTTTGGCCAGCTGGAAGAATTTTCATTGTGAAATAAGCTGTGCCTTTGTTGTCTTTTCTGTGTGTGCATAAATTGTTAAATAAATAAACAGGTAGACATGACAGACAGCGATACACAAATCTACGAAGGTTCTGTTTTTTGCCATTTAGCTACGGAACCCTAAAAATGAAAGAAAGATAGAAAGAAAAAAATCTTTATTCAAATAAATCTGTTACAGATACTTTTGAATTGTCAATTGTTATTATTATCATATTTTTTTGTGACTCTACCGAGTCTAATGAATTAAATAAAAACAAAAAGCGATTTTTATACGTTCAGTCAGGCAATATGTACAAACTTGTTCGAATCAAGTTCGGATTATTAAAACAGGCTGTTATTATTGCATATTATCAAACATTTGAAAAGTAAGGATTGACGCAGATAAAACCTCTTTACTATGACCTTATAATTAAAGCAAGTAATAGTCGGAGGATATATGATTTGAAAATGGATTTCATTTGACTATATGTATTCAGTACGCATTGCATGCGCGATGTAAACTACTGGCGACGCCATCTATTGACACAATTTGGTGAGAAGTTTACTAATTTTATTTATATGGCAGATATTAATAGATTTTCTAATATAATTTACATTTTTAGCATTTCTAAGCATGAAATAAGCAACAAGTAACGTTAATAAAATATTTTTTATTTACTTAGGCACCTACTACAGCTTTAATATTAGAAAATAGTGGTTCAGCGTTTATGACGTATAAAAAAAACTACACACCAGAAATCGTTCAAACCAAATTTAGTTGTTAGATTTCATGGTAATGTACATAATATATTTTTTTGGATTTAATCAACCCCATAGTTTAGAAATTAGAGGGGGGACCCAATTATTTCAAATTTGGAAGTGACTCTCGCGCAAACTATTCAATTCATTAAAAAATGACATTAGAAACCTCGAAATTATTTTTTAAGCTCTACACATTGATATCCCTCACGTGGAAGTACGATGAAAAAAAAAATTTAGTTTCAGTTCAATGTATGGGGAACCCCAAAATATATATATATTTTTTCAAGTTTCTTATCAAAGTCTTATAGCGGTTCACAGGATACATATACTTACAAAGTTTGAATAAAGTGGTGTTCATAGTTTCGGAGAAAATAGGGTGTGACATACGGACGGACAGACTTGACGAATCTATAAGGGTTCCGTTTTTTGCCATTTGGCTACGGAACCCTAAAAAATGGAACATATTTAGGGTTTCACTAAATTAAGGCCTCAATTATTCTAATTTATCTACGAGTACGTGTCGCAATAAAAAAAAACTTATCGTTAAAAACATCACTACACTGTTGTGTAGTGATGTGTTTTCATTATAAACACGTCATATTGTAGTTTTCTGCATTGACATAATCACTGTACCGGGTCCAACCTAAGTTCTGACTGCAAACACCTTTAACGCTGTCTCTCCCGGCAGCTAGCATTTTTTTTTCTTATCATCCGACAGGAGTTACCCCCGGCAGCCAGCGATATCAATTCATCATCGGACTCCATATACCTCCGGTAGCCAGCAATTACTTTTTTTATTGTTTCTACCGTTTTTTTAATGTTATAAGTGTACAATTACTCAAATGTCCAATTAATAAAAAAATAAAAATAAATTACTGGAAAGAGCGTAAACGCGACATGTGCAATGAGAACATCAATAAATTTTCTAAGGCGATAGGTAGTTTAAGCTTTAGTGAATTATATAACCACCAAGACCAATGAAGCATATAATTATTTTTATGACACTATACGTATGTTCTATGACCTGTGTTTTCCCTATGTAACATTCCATTCAAAAATTAGAAAATCACAAAAATGGATTACTAGAGGTATTAAAATTTGTAGCAGGAATAAAAGAAAACTACTTTGGCAATACCGCAAATTCCCTTGCATAAAAAATAAAAATATATTGAAAACCTATTCAAAACGCCTAAAAAAAATATCTCCTTAACACAAAAAAGTCAAAACACTTATTATATATACACATCCAAAAACAAATCTAAGGCTTACTGGTCTGTTATCGGTAAAAATAAGTATAGTTTACCCCCGGAAACTTTTTACTTATATTATAATGGAAAAAACCAGTCAAACCCCAATGAGATTGTAAATATATTTAATAATTTCTTTATTGATCAAATTTCATCTACATCTAAGTTACCCTTAAAAACAACAACAAATAGTAACGCCGGCTCTATCTTCATGACGCCTACTGATCCACAGGAAGAATATAAAAAAAAATATCATTAAAAAATACAAAGAGTGTTGGCTTTGATGAGATAAGTACTTCTGTACAGAAAAGCTGTGCGGAATATTTAGCGACTCCACTCTCATATATTATTAATTTGTGTCTAAATCAAGGCATATTCCCACATGCATTTAAGATATCAGTAATCAAACCAGTTCATAAAAAGGGAGATAAGAATTATGTGACTAATTACAGACCGATCGCACTGGTATCTGTAATCTCTAAAGTGTTTGAAAAAGTTATTCATTGTAGACTCTATTCATTCCTAGAGAAATATAACGTCTTTACCAAACCAATACGGTTTCCGTCGGAATTTTCTACTAATTTGGCCATATATGACTTATTAAACTTGGTAACCGAATCAATTGATAAAAGAGAGCATGTATGTGCGCTCTTTATGGATATGTCTAGAGCCTTCGATTATGTTAATCATGAACTCCTTCTCCACAAACTCTACCATTATGGAATTCGAGGCGTAACTTTAAAACTGCTTCAATCATATTTAAATAACAGAAAACAAATCACAGCCATAAAAAGTTTATGTAAAGAAACTTTAACTATCCATGAGTACGTATTTAAATAGTAGAAATGTAGAGTATGGCATTCCACAAGGAACAATCCTTGGGCCTCTGCTGTTTCTTATATATATCAATGACTTGCCGACATGCAATGAATACCCTATGATCCTATACGCAGACGACAGTACAGCTATAGTTAAATGTAAAGATAGATTGACATATGAATTTGAAATTACCCAGACATTGAATAAAATAATATCATCATCATCATCATTACAACCTAGAAAGTCCACTGCTGAACGAAGGCCTCCCCTAATGATTTCCACGCGGACCGATCCCTTGCAGTTGACATCCATCTCCTACCTGCCAAATAATAAATTGGTTAGAATTAATAATTTAAACATTAATATGGACAAGACTAAAATAATTAATTTCCGTCAATATACTCAGAAACCTGATGTTACTATAAACATAGGAAACAAATTAGTAGATCAAGTACCTTTTACGAGATTCTGGGCTTAATACTGGATTACCAAACAAATTGGTCTGAACACACAGACGATCTGTGTAAACGTATTAACAAATTCGTCTTTGCCTTAAGGAGTATCACCAGACGGATAATATAGAGTCCGCCGTAACAGCATACAATGGTTATGTTGCTTCATTATACGCTATGGAATATTTTCTGGGGAAATTGTATAAACAAAAACCAAGTATTTAAGGCTCAGAAAAGATGTATAAGGGCAATGAAAAAAATAAGAAAGACAGATAGTTGCAGGCCATACTTCAAAGACTTAAACATATTAACTGTCGCCTCATTATACATATATGAGACTGCAACATTTGTTCACAAAAATAACAACACTTTTCAAAGGTAATCGGTACCGTCACAGAGAAGTCGACGTCATGTTCATAACATACTACCAACCTGCAGAACTACTCTCAAAATAAAAGTTTTTTCAATATGGCCCCTAAAATATATAATAAATTACCTGACGAGCTCAAAGAAGCAAATCACATTAATTTCCGAAATAAATTATTACGATTACTACAGGACAGGCCCTACTATGATATTACTGAGTACTTTAATGACAAATTTGTATCATAATTTACATTTAATGTGATTTCAATATGTAATTGACAGTAGGATAATCCATATTATGTTTTGAATTATTATATTTCATGACATACCTTTTACTTTTTTTCAATGACATTGTTTTATTTAATTATTAAAAGTTTCTTATTGTCTCTATTGTATTGTTATAATCAATTTTAATAATTTTGATATAATTAAATTGGATTTTATGAATTAAATTATAAATTCGTGTTTATTATGCATTATGTGAGTTAGTAATTTGACTTCAAATATATATTTTATTGATCTTATTTAATTTTATATAATTGTTTATTCGTAATTGTTTCGTGTTCTAAAATTGACTTTTAATATTATTTGATTTAATTAATTTGATGACATTATCAAAAATTCCAGGATGCTATTGGGGTTGCCTCGTTTTTGTAGTGCGTCTACAATGTTTGCGCAAGCACGCACAGATGATTTTTACGCCATTATGCGCAAAAAAGCGGCATCGCTACTTACCAGAGTGCGTGGCAGTCCTAATAGCTTGTTGAGAGTGATAGCGGAGAGGTTTGACTCATGCTTTATGCGACACTGGGTGGGTTTGTTAAAATGAGTTGTAATTATGTACCCAGAAATGTAATTATTATTAAGTGATATTAATATACATAAAAAAATTGTTACTAACATATTTTATAAGAAAAAAAAAATTGTTACTAATTCCTGTGGACCATAATTATGCTGTCTGAATAAATAAAAAAAAAAAATATTATTATTATATTATTATTAAATTCCTCTTTCAATATTTTGTATATGTAGTTTAATTGTTTGATATTATTTTGTAATTTTTATATATTTTCTCGACATTTGTATGGCTTCTCCGGCCAAACATAGCGAACTAATATTAATGTCTCACCTTACCTTTATACCTATGTTGTACAAATAAATAAATACAGGACGGTCTGGACGCTCACCTGATGGTAAGTGATACGCCAGACCATGACAGAGCGGCATTAAAGGAGACCAACAACTGATAGGCAGTTATTATCCTCCATCAATGCCGCACGCCCGTCACCCGAGACAACAGATGTTAGGTCTCCTATACCCGGTAATTTCACTAGTTACAGTGCCCTCATCCCGAAACACAAAAGTGCATAACACTCCTGTTTCACGGGATGATATCTGGCACTGCTGTGGTACCTACCTAGACAACTCAGTATCGAGAGTACCACTTAGTAACATCATGGATTTCCTTAATCTTCTTGATATCGGGTTCGTTGGATTTCCTTTTTTTAATTATTTTGCGCAGCGCTGCCGTGAGGCAGCACTGGCATGGTCGCTATGTAATGTGGGGACCGGGAGATATAATAAAACTAAGTATTCGGTGTGCACTCCGTATATTGTATACTTAAGTATATTGTATATATCAAATAACTTATAACTAAGCTTATATACTGACTTATACCTATGTGTGAAGGAGGTCGTCTATACACACAACAGTGGATATTTAATCAGCTGACATTCACACAGCGCTATCTAGCCCCAATCTAAGCATTGGCCTGTAATATGGACACTAAACAACGGGTGAACATACTTATATATTTTTTTGTGAATAGTTAACCCACCAAAAACATTCTGTAAAAATCTAGCCTAGCCTCGATAGAGCTGCTTGTTTATATCTAAAAAGTAATGAAATCAAGACAGACGTGCCAAGTCGGCACGGCAGATTTTGCTTCGCGCTCGACTTGGCGGGGCATCCATCGGTCCGCCTGACTAGATTTTTCGTGAACGCTGTTCGTACTAGAAGCCAGCGACAAACCGCTATGTACAGAAGCCGGTTTGAAGAGTCGCCATCATCGGGCAGCCCAGCGACTGGAACAGAAGGTGTGCCGGGACCATCTACGGCCTCTGCAGCGTCTACTTTCGATATGGTTGCATTGATGGCGTTGCTACAGGAACAAGCTCGCCAACAGGAGGAACAAGCTCGATTGATACAAGAGCAACTCCAGGCCGATAAGAAGGAGTAGGCTCGCTGACAGGAGGAGCAGGCTCGCCGACAGAAGGAACAGACGAGACTATTACAGACGAAACTCCAGGCCGATAAGGAGGAACAGGCTCTCAGACAGGAAGAGCAGGCTCGCCGACAGGAGGAGCAGACAAGGCTGTTACAGGCGTAGCTGCAGGTTGACAAGGAAGAGCAGGCTCGGCGACAAGAAAACAAATGCTCCTTATCAAGGACATCCATAGCAAGTTTGGGAAGGATCTTCAAGAAGTAAAGGAGCAAATAGGCCACCATGAGAAACGGATCACAGAAGCTTTCGATGAGATTACGAACGGAAGCCCGCTATCCATTGGTTGCGCGCCTTCAACAAAAGGCATTAGAGTGCCGCCATTTGATGGGACAACGTCTTAGTCGGCGTAAAAACTATAGTTCGAGGTGGTTAAGAAAACAAACTCGTGGTCGGAATCCCAGGCTTTGACGGCGCTAACACAGGGCCTACGGGGCGAAACGTTGTCGGTCCTTGAAACTCTTGGCGACGATATGACTGCTGCGATATGTTGGTGCTGGCCTTTGTGAATGGCATCCGGGTTTGGAGGTGAGGGCAGCTGTGCGACTTGGTCATCACGCTACGCTAAAGGACGCTTTGGCCCATGCGTTGGAAGTGGAAGCAGATAAGACTAAAGACCAAAGAACCCACCGCATCAGGGAAGTTGTTGAAACGGATGAGTGTGAACCCTTGCGGAGATTTATCCCTAGATGTTATTCATGTGGGTTCAAGGGCCATCTCCACTCGAACTGCCGCAAACAAATTAGCGCAAGGCAGACTGAAGATCACGAAGAAAGGACGGTAAATACAACTGCCCAACAGCAACAGAGAAACGAATAAGCACCAGGACCGTGGTGCGGGTGCTGACTGGTGTTCGTTGAGCCCCTAAGATTTCGATTCGCCAAGCTCAAGACGAGAACAGCCTGATAATAAGAGGTGAAATCAATGGGATATCGTGCAGGCTAATGTTGGATACTGGTGCTTCACGTACGGTTGTCAGTTCTCAATTAGCAAATCGTCGTCTTGGGGGCAGCAGCGGGAACTTCGACCATATTCAACTGGTAACATCTACTGGCCAGCATCTGCCTGTGCATGGCTGCAGAAATGTGGGGTTCAGGTCAGGCAACAACTTGTATGGACATCACATGTAGAGAGCGTCGGTGGCCTACCGGGAGGGCTGAGGTTCAAATCCAGACACGTACCAAGTTGTTTTCGAATATTCGAAATTATATGTACGTTATCCGACGCTCTTACGGTGAAGGAAGACATCGTGAGGAAACCTTCATGCACGCCTGCGAAGAGATTCAAAGGTTGTGTGTGAAGTCGTCCAATCCACACTAGGCCCGCGTGGATGACTAAGGCCTAAGCACCTTACACGGGTAGGCTCGTGCCCCTCGGTGGGGACGTTTAATGAGCTGATGATGATGTGTATGGACATCGAGTCATCATAGCAGAATGCAATCATCGATGATAGCAGAATATGCAATCATCGATGATTGCATATTGGGCCTAGATTTTATGCGAAATCATGACTGCAAGATCAATGAAGGTGTTATGAAATGTGGCACAGAAGAACTAATGATGGAAGGTGCTTCATCAGGAAATGTGTACTGCTTACGAAGAACAGTGCTTTTGCCCAGGTTCAAAACAAGAATTTTGCCCAGGACAAAGAACATCGTTGTATGCTTATAGAAAGTTCAAATCATCTAACACCGTGGAAGATGGCACGAAGTCTTGTGAAATTTAGGAAAGTTGCAGCGGTGCGTGTATTAAACCCTTCCGCTGAGGAACAAGTAATTAAGAAGGGTACCATCATGGGCACTTGTGACAGAGTAACGTGGCTACGTCGATGTGAAGATCTACCCAGATCTGGAAAAGACCCGACCCAGGCATTGATGTTTCTACTGTCTTTGAGGAATGTCAACAGTACTTGACGAAGGAAGATAAAAGGATGGCCGAAGGAATTGTGGTCAAGTATAGCGACGTTTTCTCGACAAATGATGCGGATATTGAGAAAACTGGGTTAGTAAGCCACAAAATTAATACTGGAAACGAGGCACCGCACTATGGAAAATGGCCAAAGAACGGCTGCTCATAAATACATTGTAGAAAGGTTTTTAAAATATTTTTTTTTGTGTCAATATTTGAGATAAAAGGTTATTCTTGATTGTGCAGCATATTTTTTTTATAATTGTCCGCATATAAATGAGTGGCACGCGATAGAATGAGACAAGATTACATTTCTGTAATTTATTACTTGAAAATGAGTTTTTTTAGATTATGACTTCCAGTTTGTGTTTTAGGGAAGCTATATCATGCTATATATTGATTGATAGGTAATTTTATATAGAATAATACAAAGCTATAATATTTTTATTTTTCAACAAAGTATAGGTGTCTTAGTCACTCATATCGAAGTACATAGAATTAGCGGAAATTTAAAGTTAAGTCAAACTTTTAACTGTTACATCTGTTTACAACTTTAACATACATAAAAATCAGCTGCGGATATTTGCGGATTACAAAGTTGTGAAGTAAATAGTGATAAGGTGCCCTGTAATGCGTAATCAGTCGATATATATAAGTATATGTGATTTTGACGGTTTTGTGGTAATATTTATCATTTCCGTTAGTTATGGATGTGGTTCTCAACTATTCTCCGTTTAAAAAAATGTAATAAAGGCAGTTGCACACCACCCGAATTCGATTTTATGTTTATAAACCAAACCGAAACAGATTTGTTTGTTCGATACTAGGTTGGAATTCTTGCTATAACTACGTTAAATATGACCTTTATTAACTGTTTAAGACGTGAAAAATTACTTTTTACATTAACAATAATAAAAGTGTTACAAATCTACCAAGATTTTTACGAGAAAATTATCATGTTTCTGAAGAAAACATTGAATTGACAATGAGTGATTTTCAGTAAAAATTACTTCCGAAGTATACTTATTGTATTATTCATTATATACGATGGGCTCAAGCATCACGCAAAAAGGATCAATTTCAGAGGAAAAATAGCAATTGGCTTAATAAACTGTATTCTGTAACTCTGCCTAACTCGATGATACAAGATGAATCAGCTTCGTGTGCAACGCCTTCTACGTCGTATGATGATGGAGGGAGACCATCTCTTCCTTATGAAGACTCTTTGGAATCTACGAAGAGACGTAAAAACACTACCTTATTTAATGAAAACGGATTTAATTAGATCTTCGATACTTACTTGCAAAGCCTTCGATCGATGGGCGAACTAACGGAAGCAAATATTGTGGAAAACGTACGGACTGTTGGCACAGAGACGAAAAAACTAAGCTTCAGGTATTTATTACATTTGTCTTAGTTTTGAACCAATAAATAACTTAAACGCTAAATTAAATGAAAAACATTAATAGAACATTTTAATATTTCAGAAAAAATATTGTCAAACGATGATGCATTAAGTGTATTCATCGATTTGGATCTTACCAAGGCACAGTACAGTACCTGAGAAACCTATTAAATGAAAATAGATGTCAACTGCTACTGCCTTTTTTTAAGATTCAGCATGCTGAACAACTCACATTACATCAGATCCATAGATAACAAGTATCCGGAAACCATACGTAAAAAACTTTATGAAGAAACTTTATAGTTTTTTAATGTGAATCAACTAGTTTCGAATCCTGAAGTCTGATAACATTATCATATTTCACTGTGTTAACAATAAATTTATCATTTTCAAATTTTACGTTTCAAACATAATACGTCTTTTACTCCGAGGTCTTTTATCATTATTTTTTATTATAAATGTATTTTTTTAAATTGATTAATATAGTTTAATGCATATCTAATGAATGGTTTCAATTTATTTTTTTCTTAAACCTAAATAAATAACCAAATCTTTAAAAAAATAAGAATTTAATAAACTATTGTAATCACACGCAAGTAAATCCGCGGGGATAAGCTTGTATGTACCAAATACTTGTTTCATCTGAAGCTAAATTTTATGGACTAAGTTCGTATAAAATTGTAGGTCTCTATCATTAAAAACAAAAAAGTTACAGATTTATGATCAGCAAATGACCAACATTTTCCATAGTGCACTGGCAGACTTGTGTTCTACTCAAGAGCGAATGCGAAGTACCTGCGACTACAAGGAAAAAGCGAGTGATACAGCGATATCTAAGGGATCGTCGAGTGTGATATAACAGTGTGAGGAGTTAACAAATGATTTTAACGTGTGTGTGCGGAAATTATTCGGACTCATCAAGTGTTGTGTTACAGTGTGCACTGTTAATTACTGATTATTGTGCGTTCGTTAATTGACTTATTAGTGAGAGTGTAAGGGTAATTAGTGTTGTGTGTAATTATTAGTGGTAAATTAATAAAGTGTGTTACCGTGTTATTCTTCGTGTTTGGCAATAATTTATCCAGAACCCCCAGCTCATAACAATATGTATGTATTTTATAAAAAAATTAAATAAGTATGTTTATCCGTTATTTAGTATCCATAATATTGGCTTTACGCTTAAGTTGGGGCTAGATGGTCAGTGGATATTTATTTTTTTTTCCAGTCGTTAAAACGCAAAGCGTACTATTGGACAGAAATTCGACATTCGCAAAACACTGTTACAATTATTTATTTTTGTTGTACAATATCAAACATTTTCCCTAAAATGTTTATTAATTTACTTTATCCTACATAAACATCACTCAAGTTTTTCTAATCCACGTATCTTATTTGTTCTGTATACAATTACTTTCATAATTATGTTTTCTTTTACTCGTGTATATATAACATATAAGTGTACAATCACGTCTTTTTCATAAGATATCGTATATCTTGTTTAGGGTTCCGTAGCCAAATGGCATGAAATGCAACCTTATAAATTCATGTCTGTCTACATTCCGGCCGTATGCACACCCTTTTTCTTTCCGAAAATATTAGCACTACACTGTTCAAACTTTTTAAGTTTTTGTCTGCGATTACAAGGTTTGAAATAAAACCTTTTCTTTGGGGTTCCTACATTAATTTTTTTTTTATTGAACCCACACGTGTTAGTATCAATGTGGAGCTTAGGAATATTACAATTACAATAATATTTTGCGCAAGACCCACTTCCAAAGTGGAAAAAAATCTTCCCTCTCCAGTGGCGCGCGTTCACTATATGCTTTTTAGCATATATGCAGTGCATACGCCGTGCGTCCAACGACCCGAAAATCGTTAACATATTCAATGATATTATTTATTATTTTTGCGATTAGAGAATGAAAATTACATTACCATGGAATCTCGCAACGAATTTGTTTTAACGGTATCTGGTCGGTAGTTTTGTTTTAACGGTATCTGGTCGGTAGTTTGTTTTAACGGTATCTGGTCGGTAGTTTGTTTTAACGTATCTGGGTAGTTTGTTTAACGGTATCTGGTCGGTAGTTTGTTTTAACGGTATCTGGTCGGAAGTTTGTTTTAACGGTATCTGGTCGTAGTTTGTTTTAAGGTATCTGGTCGGTAGTTTGTTTTAATGGTATCTGGTCGGTAAAGTAAATAAAACATTTAATTTTACGTAATTAATGCTGCGGAGTCCTCCACGGGCGAGACTGACTCGCACTTGGCCAATTTTCATTAAATTCATATTTTACTGTATTTAACCCTCTGTTTTAACGCTTTGATCAATATGTCGCGTAAATTGTATTTGCGGCCTCATTAATAAACGATTAATATTCATCGACATTCAGACGGTATATTTGGCTTAAATTAAGTACTTCGTAAAGAACAACTGAAAAATGAAAAGTGTTCATTCAGTTTAGGTTCTTACAGAATACTTATGAATGTCAAATAAAGCTACCTCTGGTTCGGTAGTTTTCTGCTGAGAAGAATCCAGCAAGGAACTCAGTAGTTACTCTTTTTAAAAAATTGTGTTTTTTACAGAATCATAATATTTGTTATCAAAATAATTACATAAAGCAAATTATATTCACAATTTTTATCATATTAAGTATCAGTAAAAATATAATTATCTACAAAAGTATAATTAAGTAGTAAAGTACATTTAAATCTAAATAGAAGATAACAAAAACAAATGCAGTGCAGGCGTGGAGATCCACATGTCCATGAGACCAACAGCCCAATTATGTCCACTGCTGAACGAAGGCCTCCCCTAATGATTTCCACGCGGACCGATCCCTTGCAGTTGACATCCATCTGCTACCCGCCACCTTAACCAGATCAACTATTTCCATACTATAGTCTTTTATTAGTCACGGTCCCCCAACGCGACGTTTTTTTTTAGAATTATCAATACATTCTTAGGTACTTTAACATTAAGTTTCTTTTATTATTTTTTACTTATTATAGGGAAGTTACTTAAGTTCTTGTGTCAAAAGTTTTTAAATTTTAATTAATTTTATTTCATACTTTTTATAGGTAGATTAGGATAAGTTAGATTTCATTTGAGTCCAAGTATATTTGCAGTCATTCGGTTACTCTCCCCACTTTCACTCCTCACAACTTTTAAACGGCTCAACCGATTTTCATCAAACATGTCGAAGAACACTCCCACATAAGTCACCTTTAATAAAAAAAAACTAAATTGAAATCACTGCATGCGTTCGGGAGTTATGATGCCACAGACAGACAGACAGACAGACATACAGACAGACAGACACGTCAAACTTATAACACCCTCTTTTTGCGTCGGGGGTTAATAAATAGGCACTTATTGTGCACACATTTTCGCAGATCCCTTTACATATTTGTTAGTACATTTCAGCCAAGGAATGCGAATTGCAGAATGACAACAACGTAGGTAAGCACAAGTCCAAATAGTCTGATTGGCAGTCGAGCGTCTACTGCAACGAGCCTACAGGCTTTCATCTCGCTGTACTCTGCGTTGTGTTTTCGAATAATGTTCTTACAGATGCTCCTTACTTCTTCTGTAAAAGAATCTTGTTAGTAGTTTTCGTCCACTCTTTTTCAGTAATAAGCTGCAACCTTTTACGGAGTATTTATCAGTTTCTTTATTTTATTGATTATGATCGTAAGACTGCCAGAAACATAATTATGAAACTTTTTAGTATTGATACTAATGTTTAAGACTATGCTATCTGAGCTAAGATCAGAAGAAAATTAACCTTAAGTTTTTATTATTTAAAGCTATTTATATGGCGTGTTTAACAAGTAAATCAACTGAACAGTTTCAACGAAAGAAACCTTTTGGGTAATAAAATATGAAAAGTAAAGAACCCTTTAACTATACCTGTACAATGTTCCGATTTGAGGAGTAAAATACAAGCAGTATGTGCTTTAGTTACTGATTTGTAGAACTTGTCACATTCAGTGCTCATAGACATTAGAATCAAAAAATTTTTGATCACCCATAAACTTGTTGCATCAGGTGATTTTTCTGTATACAACTAAAAAGAGGAATTAAAAAAAAGCTTTATATTTACTTTTACGCTCATTATCAAAATAACTTTTGTCATGATTTTTTTACAAGCTTAAATGACTAGCATGAAACAATTCTATCTATTATTTTATTAATTCTTATTATGTCTAATGTCTACATTTCCTCGAATACAACTAAGGCAGAACATATTTTTGGTAATCTCTACATTATGCACACACAATAACAAATCTCTAAAGTGTTAGGTAAATAGAGCGTCGGTGGCTCAATGGTGTGGACTGTCGCCTTTCTACCGGGAGGGCTGAGTTTCAAATCCCGACACGTAGCAATGTGTTTTCGAATTTTCGAAAATATATGTACGTTATCCGACGCTCTTACGGTGAAGAAAACATCGTGAAGAAAACCTTCATGTACGCCTGCGAAGAGATTCGAAGGTTGTGTGTGAAGTCGTCCAATCCGCACTGGGCCCGCGTGGATGGCTAAGGCCTAATCACCCTATACGGGTTGGCTAGTGCCCCTCGGTAGGGACGTTTAATGAGCTGATGATGATGAATCATTTATCTACATTGAATATTAGAATCAACTCAAACAACAATAAATGTATTTAACTTCACATTTCGTACTGTGTTGTATAACAAAAGTATTCATTTACTATCAGGCAGAAATGATTCTTCAGAAAGAATAAGAACTTATAATATATACACGAAACTCTTTATAATACTAATGTGATTTGTTTTGTATCAAAAATTAGGGTAATAAAACAAATAAGAAAATACGAACCAATTCTTGACTCCGTATATAATGCTTGAATGTTTCTATTGCCAACTGAGCGTAAACTAAATTGTGACAAAATATCTCTAGTATTTGAAACAGAATCTGAAAAAAAATATAATAATATCATTTTTAAAGGTTATTTCAAATTCTTTAATATTTTATCATATTTAAATACTTTGCTATTACTCACCATGATTTTAAATACCTTTTTAAATAACGAATACGCATCCAAAATTTCAAAATATGCATTAAGAACACCTAATCTTGTGTCTCTATTGATAATTTGCACTGGAAAACTCTGAACGACATCTGTCCACAAATCTAATTTGTGCCCTGATGAACAAGACGATACCTTTTGCGTACACTATGTTTACATCAAAGCACCACAGCGTGTATACAGCCATAATATTAATAGCTGACTGGAATGGCGTATAACTAAGGTATACTCTATCCAGAATAATATTCATAACAATGTAAAATATTATCATTGCTCCTACCATACACCAATTACTCATTATTAACTTTGTTAACTGCGACTTCTTGCTCAATATTTCGTTCAAATCTTTCAATTTTAATAACAAAGCTGCAAAATCGTTATTATATATGAGGATTGTGGAGAAATTTAAAATGAAACCCAAACAATAGAAGACGATGTCAAAATACGTGACAAACTTTAGAAAACGATTGTACCGGTGGTCATCAGTCAGATTTAGTGCGGATATTTTAATTATGAAGATTGTTGTAAAAGATAACGTTCCTACTAAGGAAATCATTACTGATTTTTTACTTTTCGGAGTTAAGAAATTGTCCCGTATATTGCACCTGCTAAGTAGACAAATACTTTGCAAAAAATTTAAAGGTGCTAAATACGATTGAAAGTCTCTGGGCAAATGATTGCTGAGAAGTATTTCAACATGTGTATTCTTCAACACTTTAGACATTTTGTGAAAAAAAAGTACAATTTAACTGACATGAATTTTATCTGGTAACGTGCATATAACGAAATGCTAGGGTAACGGCATGTAGTCGTAAATTTTCAATCCATTAAGGCTGAGTCGATATTGCATTACATTATGACCACTTCGTCTGTTGTTATTTTCCCGGTCCAATATACATGTTTTGTTAGTTGTCTTTGAAATAAATGAAATTACGGAGTTTTATTTCTTTTTTCATCCAGCCTCCACCAGCGACCTTTCGCATGTCGTCGGTCCATCGGGCCGGAGGGCGACGCGGTCTCGA